>CM056049.1:81597389-81851234 GCA_029574335.1 Rana kukunoris
CCCTCCCTCTTGAGCCGGATCCTGGTCAACCAAGGCCCCGGTCCAGACCCCGCGCTCATCAAGGTTCTCCTCAGGGGGGTCTGCAACTGCCCGTACCTCCCGAGCCAGGTGGCAATGTCCTCCGGAGGGAGCGAACTCGTTCCGCACCAGGATGGTGACATCTTAACCTCCTCCTGCCTGGAGAAGGGAACGAGCCTGTACTTCTTCCAAGGGTCAACGCCCCTCACCAACCCAAAGCTGGTGATAAAGCGTTCCATACACACGGGAGTGACAAAACTTATATCGAACTCCCGTGTGTTGGTGGGGTGAATGACAGCAAAAAGGTTCACCCACCCCAAAACCCCAAGGAGAGTACCAGGCCCACCACCTCACCACGGGCGGGGCAGGGGTCCGGACCCTCGTACCTAAGCTGGAACCACATTCCTCCGCTCCTCTCTCTGGACCACCCATACCCCTCGTCCCACGCCGACCCCTGCGCCCTCTCCTGGTCAGCAGGGGGGGCGCGGAAATTCTGGGCTCCAAAACGGCTGTACAGGTGGTCCAGAGGGGCACGAGAAGCCCGCCACCTGGGCGAAAGAGCGACCCCCCTTCAAGGCCGTCAACAGGTTGGTCTCTGGAGACCCCGAAAAATATTCTCCGGAAGTGGGGCACCCCCCTCAGCGCCCCCCAGAAGTGGGGGGGGAAGGGGGGCCCCATCCCTGCCGGTGGTGCTGCACCCATCCCCCCTGAACTACCCTGACCCACCACCCTTGGCCTGACAACAGGCTCCCACCCCCGGGCCAAAGCAGAGGGGGGCACCTCCCCCACCCAACTCCCCCACCCAGACCCCTCCGCGACCACACCAGCCCCTTGGGACTCCACCTGTACTGGGGGGGAGCCCCCTGGGACCCCTCCAACTGCCGGATATAATCATATGCTATACAGTCCACTGGGAGGGGTCCCACTGACTTTCCCCCCACCCTCGGGCTTGTGGCAGTGTCCATGGGGACCTGGGGGGGTGGCAGCTTACCGTCCAATTTACCGTCCTCACCGTCTCTGTCCATCTCCTGCCGGGGGTGCCTGGAGGTGCCTGCGCAGCGTTCCGGGCTGGGCACCCCTGCACCCCCGGCCTCTCATCCCCCAGGTCCCCTGAGCCCCACCCACCAACACGCAAACTCGCGGGGGGGGCACTTTCCGGTCGCGGGACGGGCACTTCCGGTTCCGGTCTGGTCAGCTTCCGTCCGTCCTGGTCATACTTCCGGTTACCGGCTGGGGCACTTCCGGTTCCGGCTGGGGCACTTCCGGTTCTTGGGCGGTCACTTCCGGGTCCCGGTCTACTCCACCCCCAACAGCCGGCGCCATCTTGGCCACACTGCACACAAGCTGTTTACCTCCAGATGACCGCAGCACAATGCCTCCACCATGTTGTCTGCCTCTCTCCCGATGACATAGCAGCCGCAGGAGCAGTCCCGGGCCTTTTCCATGGCCAGATCCTCCCGCTCCACTGCAAGCTGAGGGGTCATGGAACCGACACATGGCGGGCTTTAGCTGTGGCAGTGCGACCATCCTGGGGGAGCCTGGGTATGCTGACCTGAAGATGGCGGGGGGGTACGCCGGCGGCACCTGGGCCCGGCGAACCTCCTGGATCACTGGACTCCCCGGACTTCGCCAACCCCCCAGTCCCTTCCACGGACCGAGGGATCGGCTCCCGGGAAACCTCCCCAGGTTTTATGGCCATACTGGGCCTGCACCACCGGCACTCCCCCCCCCCCACTGCACCCAGGCTCCCCTGACTCTCCTGGCTGTTTGGGGGGTTGGGACCCCTTCTTAGACCGCCGCCCGCTCCTCCTCGCTGCCTGGCTCTCTTCCGGTTTGGCCTGCTGGAGGGTCCTCCGGAGCTCCTCTAGGAAGTTCACCTCTCCAGCCCCACGTTGGCAAAAGCCCCCCAGGTATTCCCATATTTCTTTTACTTCTATTCCTAGGGTGGTGATGGCCCCCTTGAATTCAGATCTCTTATTACTGGAGCACCTGTCCTCTTTTCCCTCAGGCCTGCGAGAGTAGTCATCTTTTCCACGCAGGCCTGAGATATCCTCACAGCAGGGATTTGATTTTATCCCGCCTCTTCCTGGTTCTGCCTCATTCTCACCTGGCTGAGGGACTGTCCAGTCTGAGAGACCCTCCTGGGTCTCCAGGAAGAGACGGTCCTCCCTGCTGATGGTGGTGGCGTGGTCTGGCTGGAGGGCAGGTGCTGTTGACTCCTCGGGAGGCCGGAAGCCGGTCCACCTCCGGGGCTGAGGGAGGCCATCCCACCCCTCTTCCGGGGCAGGGGGCTGGGGGCTGGAGGCTGGTCCTGGTAGGCTGGAACACAGGAGCTCTGGAAGACAGGGCTTCTCTCCTCTCCAGCAGGAAGCAGAGAATGAGCTCTGTGGGAGGAGCCGGAACTACTGCCAGTGAGGAGGAGCTGCACTGAGACCGAGGAGGGGTAATTTTTTATTTATAAAACTACGACCAAAAGGTTAACAAATATATAAAATAAACAAAATAACTAAATAAACCAAATAACACAAAAACAAACAATAAAACACAAACCATCAAATCACCGACCTCCACCCACCAAGAAATAACTATAAAAAACAAAAAAAAAAAAAAAAAAAGCACCAGAACAGGTATTTACAACAGGCTCACTGGTACAAGAGAAAGTCTTTATAGTCCATCAGAAAAGCTTGCCCAGATCATTGCCAAAAAAAAAACACCACTTAAAACGGCTCATGGTACAGTAGGGAGATATTAAAGTCCATAGAAACCACTACTGTCCAGATCATCGCCAACCCACAACACACCCCACCATCACAACAACAAATACCTACAACCCACGTATGAGCAAGAAACATGATAGTCAGACATGTCTGTAGCCTTATTTCAAAAAAAATACCATAAACAAAATCTAAGGGGTGAAAAAGGATAGATGCCCCTACCCATGGAGAGGGGCAGAGCCGTGACCTAAGGGGGCTGGAAGAGGAACCCCCTCCATAAATGGGCACACCTCTCAGGCCCGACCCTGCTCCTTTCCAGATCCCGCACCTTCACACAACCCCGAAAGATACCGCCCACCACCTCATGCACAGGCAGGATTTTGTCCCTAGTGGACACCAAACACCGAGCGTGCCAAGTGTAATAAAGCACAACTAGGCTGACTAAATAAAGTGACGATAACTCAAATCCCCTGCGGACCCCAAAATCACCATACACTCGCTCAGCATAGGTCAGGGCCGGAAGGCGGGGGTAGCCAATGGCACCCCCTACCTTCGTAAGAACCTCCATGTTGAAGGGACATTGGACCAGAAAATGGTCCATGGTCTCCAATGTCCCACCACATTCCTGACGGGGGCAGTCCCTGTCCCCCAGGTTCCTGTATTTGAGATTCGCACGGACATAGAGTCGTCCATGGAACGACCCTCCATGCGAGATCCCAAAACTTACTTGGAATTCTAGAAGAATTCAAGAGGGCTAGCCCCTCCGTGAGGACCCTCTCAGGGCAGTCCCTCAAAGACAGGGGCTTCAAAATGTCCGAGGCCATGACCCTCAGGTACAGCTCCCGCCGACCCCAAAGAGCCCACCTCCAGGGCAGTTATCCGCCACTGCCTCAGTACCTTTAATGCCAGGGGGACATAGGAAGGGAGATACCCATGCGATCTCCTCAGATCGCCGGGCCTCCCCCCCTCCCCCCACTGCCTCAAGAACAGCAAGAGCCAGTCCTTGCATGAACACTCCCACCAGGAAGGCTCGTCCACAAATATGGACTGCAAATTGTATTTAACAAAGATGGTGACAAAGAACACCACCGGGTTGACCATGTCCAACCCACCTTGCCGTCGCTGGCGGTATGTGACCTCCCTCTTGATCAGGTTCAGTCTGCTTCCCCACAACAGCAGGAAGAACAGACCATAGACCCGAGCATAGAGAGATGCTGGCAAAAGACACACATAGCTTACAAAGAGAAACTCAGGCAATAAGTACGTCTTGACCAAGCTTACCCTTTCCCTCAGGGAAAGTTTCCAACCTTTCCAGGCCTTCACCTTCGAGTGGCACTCACCAGCCTGCGCTCCCAGTTTAGCTTGGGATAATCACCCGGGCCGAAATGAATGCCAAGAACTCGAATCTCTGGTACGGGCGTGGGGAACACGTCCGGAAGGGGGAACTGCTCCCCCTCCTTCCCCAACCAGAAAACTTCACTCTTGTCCCAATTGACCAGCGAGCCTGACGCCTCAGAGTAGCACCCGATCTGGGACTCCACATAATGGGCCTCCTCACGACCAGATACCACCACCGAGACGTCGTCCGCATAGGCCACAACCCTCACCGCCGAAACCGGACCCCCGACAGTCCCACCGGAACCCCCCCCAGACGCCCGCAGTCTAGCCTCCTTACGAAGGGTCGACCGCAAAGATGTACAGGAGGGGCTCAGCGGGCACCCCTGCCGGACGCCAGAGTCCACGGCAAAGGCCGGCCCACCCAACCGTTGACAAGAGGGAAGCTCTCAGCTCCCCTATACAATACCTGCAGCCAATCAACGAATTGATCAGGCAGACCGTATCTCCTCAGAAGCAGCCAAAGGTACTCGTGGTTCACCCGATCAAACGCCTTAGCCTGATCCAATGCAAGCAGATACCGCTCGCTGCCATCAGCCCTGCACCTTTCCACAGCCTCCCGGACGCTCAGGACGGCACTAAAAGTGCCCCGGCCAGGAATTGTGCAGTGCTGAGAGGGAGACAGCATCCTGCCCGCCAAAGCAGACAGACGTGTAAACAAGATCTTTGCCAGTATCTTCCTATCTGTGGTAAGAAGGGCGATCGGACGCCAATTCTCCACCACAGACGGATCTTTCCCCTTTGACAGTAGGATCAGAGCTGACCTTCTCATTGAGGGAGGCAGCAGGCCATAGGCCAAACATTCACTAAACACGTCCCTCAGATGAGGAGCCAAGAGGCTCTTAAAGGTTTTGTAGAACTCGGCCGTGAGCCCATCGGGCCCAGGTGACTTTTTAGAAGCTAAAGAGCTAATAGCCTGCTCAACTTCAGCTACCGAGATCTCTTCTGTCAGAGAGTCAGGAAGGTCAGACCCCACTTCCAGCGGGGTCTCATCAAGGAATTCCCTGACTTTCTCCATGTCTAGAGGCCGCTTCTTCAGGAGGTCCGAAAAGTGGTCTCTGACGACACCCAGGATCCCCGATCTGGACCGGACCAGAGATCCTGAGGCATCCTTCAGGCCATGTACGACCTTCGACCTCGCCACCTCACCACAGCTCCTGTAGGGATCAGGAGAGATAAACTTCCCATAATCCCTCTCAAAAACCAGGGAGGCGAGACGGTCGTACTGACACTCCTTCATCTGCGCCTTCAGACCGGATATCTGTTCCTGAGAGCCCCCAGAGGACACCAGGCGGTCAAGCTGCCTGCGTAGTCTCTGGTAAGCCTGGTACTTGGAAGCTGCCCTGTACCCAGAGATTTCCCGGAAAAAGTCGCCAGACCTCTTTTTAACTACTTCCCACCACTCAAGGCGGGAGCAGTTGCCCTCAAGGAGCGAGGTCTGGCCCAGGAAGAAAACCTCATAGGCTTCCCTAACCTCAGGATCCTCCAGTAGCGACCCATTCAGGCGCCACAAACCCCTCCCTTTCTGAGGAGTGTCAGCGACATTCAGGGCCACAGATACCATACAGTGATCGGAGAACTCTACCGACTGCAGCTCAGGAGCCGAGCAGACAGAGTCCTCCTTTAAAAAAAACCTATCTAATCTACTCTTACTACTACCTCGGGAAAATGTGAAACCAGTGAGGTTGGGGAGGTGACGAACGTGCACATCCACCAACCTGGCCTCCCTCACTACGTTATTCAAAAAAATACTATCATATCCCAGAGGGTTGGCGGCACCTGCCCGGTCTTTGGGCCTAGTGATCATATTGAAATCGCCACCAAAAATCACCTGCTGGGACGTAAAAAGATAAGGCTTAACCGCCGTAAGGAGGCTCCTCCTCTCCCTCCTAGTTTGAGGCCCATAAAAATTTATGAGCCGGAGGAATTGCCCCCTCACGACAGCGTCCACCACCAGACATCTACCGATCTCCACTTCAATCACTCGCCGGCAAGCCACCGGACCAGTCTTAAAAAGGACCGCAACCCCACTGCAGGGCTCGGCCGCAAGAGACCAGAGGGAGGGCCCACATCTCCACTCCCTCTTTGCTAGATGCATCTCTGCCACAGATGCCAGCCAGGTCTCCTGCAAAAACAAAATGTCAGCTTCAACACGGCTGAGAAAATCGAAGGCCATAAAACGAGCTCCCGCAGAACGAATACTTGCGACATTAATGGTCGCAAGCCGTATTGGAGAGGGTACCGCCATCAGAATGATTGAAAGTGGTCATGTTCTCCTTCATACTACAAACACAAAAACATATTTACATATCTACACTTCCTCCTCCTCTGAGCCCGAGGAGGAGGAGAAGATACCAAACGGGTTCCCCAGGGACACCCCACTTCGTGCCCCTGGGGGAACCCCACCCTTCACTGGGGACTTCCCGCCCCCAGATCTGGCAGCCTTCCCCTTCTTCTTTTTGCGTCTCACCTGCTCCCACTCCTGCCACCTCTCCGAGATGACTACACCACCCCCCTCCTCGGACCCGCTGCTCGAGATTTCCCTCTTGGATGAGGCTCGAGCAGCTTCCATCTCCATGGCCACAGGGCCAGAGGAGACTCTGGGTCCAGAAGGGGGGGGAATGGAAGAGGCAGGAGGGGGGCCAGAGACAGGGGAGAGGACAGGGGGGGGACCAGACTTAGCTGGACGGGAAGAAGAAGGGGAAGGGGGGGGACGGGACTTGGGAGGGGGGGGGCGAGGGGGGGGGGGTACGAGGAGGGGAAGATGAGGGAGGAGGGCATGGGGAAACAGATGGAGGGCCAGGTGGAGGGGAGGGGCAATGGTGAGGAGGGGGAAAGGGAAGGGGGATGGGGATCGGCCCTGCAACATTAGGAGAGGAAGGCCCTGGCCCCGGACCCTCAGGCCCGGGACCCCCAGGCCTCCCCGACTCCTCCCCACCGGCTCCGCCCTCCGGAGGATCGGGAGCCTCCTGGCCAACCGAGCCCGTGTCCCCCGGGGGGGGAGCCCCACGCCCACGCCTGCTCCGCCTTCTTTGAGGCAATGGGCCTGTTGGTCCCTCCGGAGTAGTACTAGGGGCTCCAGGATCCCCACCCCCCCGGCCATCACTCGCCGGGGGGGCTTCGGCCGCTCCCGGCCCGGGAGGTCCCCCCCCTGAGGAAGAACCCCGATATGCTTTGGGACACCTGCTAAATGGGTGCCCCATCTCACCACACAAGTTGCAGCATATCTTCCCACATGACTCGGACTGGTGGCCAAACTCGTGGCACCGGCCACATCTGACCACCGTGCAGTCCGAGCTCATGTGGGTCGGGCTGCCGCACTTGAAGCAACGACGGGGCTGTCCCGGGTAGAACGCCAGGATCCGGTCTCTGCCTAGAAAGGCGCTGCCAGGGAGGTGGGCAACACTGTTGCCCTCCCTCTTGAGCCGGATCCTGGTCAGCCAAGCCCCGGTCCAGACCCCGCGCTCATCAAGGTTCTTCCTCAGGGGGGTCTGCAACTGCCCGTACCTCCCGAGCCAGGTGGCAATGTCCTCCGGAGGGAGCGACTCATTCCTCACCAGGATGGTGATGTTCTTAACCTCCTCCTGCCTGGAGATGGGAATGAGCCTGTACCTCTTCCAAGGGTCAACGCCCCTCACCAACCCAAAGCCGGTGATAAAGCGTTCCATACACACGGGAGTGACAAAACTTATATCAAACTCCCGTGTGTTGGTGGGATGGATGACAGCAAAAAGGTCATCCACCCCAAAACCCAAGGAGAGTACCAGGCCCACCACCTCACCTCGAGCGGGGCAGGGGTCCGGACCCTCGTACCGAAGCTGGACAACATTCCTACGCCTCCTCTCTGGACCACCTGTACCCCTCGTCCACGCCGACCCCTGCGTCCTCTCCTGGTCAGCAGGGGGGGCGCGGAAATTCTGGGCGCCAAACCGGCTGTACAGGTGGTCCAGAGGGGCACGAGAGCCCAACACCTGGGCGAAAGAGCGACCCCCCCTTAGGGCAGACAATAAGTTGGCCTCCGGAGACCCCCGAAAGATGTTCTCCGGAAGTGGGGCACCCCCCTCAGCACCCCCAGAAGTGGGGGGGGGACGGGGGGGCCCCCATCCCTGCCGGTGGTGTTGCACCCACCCCCGCTGATATACCCTGACCACCCTGACCCACCACCTTTGGCCTGACTACAGGCTCCCCCCCCCCCGGGACCACAGCAGAGGGGGGTACCACCCCCACCAAACTCCCCCACCCAGACCCCTCCGCGACCACACCAGCCCCTTGGGACTCCACCTGTACTGGGGGGGAGCCCCCCTGGGACCCCTCCAACTGCCGGATATAATCGTATGCTATACAGTCCACTGGGAGGGGTCCCACCTGACTTTCCCCCCACCCCGCCTGTGCTGCAGGGAGCCCCTCGGGGCCTGTGGCAGTGTCCATGGGGACCTGGGGGGTGGTGGCAGCTTACCGTCCAATTTACCGTCCTCAACGTCTCTGTCCATCTCCTGCCGGGGGTGCCTGGAGGTGCCTGCTGCAGCGTCCGGGGCTGGGCACCCCTGTACCCCCGGCCTCTCATCCCCCAGGTCCCCTGAGCCCCCACCGACCACCGCAAACTCGCGGGGGGGCACTTCCGGTCGCGGGACGGGCACTTCCGGTTTCGGTATGGTCACTTCCGGTTTCGGTCTGGTCACTTCCGGTTCCGGCTGGGCACTTCCGGTTCCCGGCTGGGGCACTTCCGGTTCCGGCTGGGGCACTTCCGGTTCTTGGGCGGTCACTTCCGGGTCCCGGTCTACTCCACCCCCAACAGCCGGCGCCATCTTGGCCACACTGCACACAAGCTGTTTCCCTCCAGATGACCGCAGCACAATGCCTCCACCATGTGTCTGCCTCTCTCCCGATGACATAGCAGCCGCAGGAGCAGTCCCTGGCCTTTCCATGGCCAGATCCTCCCGCTCCTCTGCAAGCTGAGGGGGTCATGGAAGCCGACACATGGCGGGCTTCAGCTGTGGCAGTGCGACCATCCTGGGGGAGCCTGGGTATGCTGACCTGAAGATGGCGGGGGGGGTACCGCCGGCGGCACCTGGGCCCGGCGACCTCCTGGATCACTGGACTCCCCGGACTTCGCCAACCCCCTCAGTCCCTTCCACGGACCGAGGGATCGGCTCCCGGGAACCCTCCCCAGGTTTTATGGCCATACTGGGCCCTGCACCACCGGCACTCGCCCCCCCCCCACTGCACCCAGGCTCCCCTGACTCTCCTGGCTGTTTGGGGGGTTGGGACCCCTTCTTAGACCGCCCACTCCTCCTTGCTGCCTGGCTCCCTTCCCGGTTGGCCTGCTGGAGGGTCTTCCGGAGCTCCTCTAGGAAGTTCGCCTCTCCAGCCCCACGTTGGCAAAAGCCCCCCAGGTATTCCCATATTTCTTTTACTTCTAGTCCTAGGGTGGTGATGGCCCCCTTGAATTCAGATCTTTTATTACTGGAGCACCTGTCCCTCTTTTCCCTCAGGCCTGCGAGAGTAGTCATCTTTTCCACGCAGGCCTGAGATATCCTCACCAGCAGGGATTTGATTTTATCCCGCCTCTTCCTGGTTCTTGCTTCATTCTCACCTGGCTGAGGGGCTGTCCAGTCTGAGAGACCCACCTGGGTCTCCAGGAAGAGACGGTCCTCCCTGCTGATGGTGGTGGCGGTGGTCTGGCTGGAGGGCAGGTGCTGTTGACTCCTCCGGAGGCCGGAAGCCGGTCCACCTCCGGGGCTGAGGGAGGCCATCCCACCCCTCTTCCGGGGCAGGGGGCTGGGGGCTGGAGGCTGGAGGCTGGTCCTGGTAGGCTGGAACACAGGAGCTCTGGAAGACAGGTCTTCTCTCCTCTCCAGCAGGAAGCAGAATGAGCTCTGTGGGAGGAGCCGGAACTACTGCCAGTGGGTGGGAGCTGCACTGAGACCGAGGAGGGGTTTCGCCCCCGTTGTTCTCCGCCATTTCCGCCGGCCCCCCCGGATGTAAAAGAGCTTATTTTGGGGTAGGGGGCCTGGCTGGACATGGCCGAGAGCATCGGTGGGTGTCCCCCCCGGCGGAAGGCGGCGGCGAAGACCGGTGCGGGGCTGGAGCCCCCCCCGGCAGAAAACGTCTGGAAGACCGAGGGGCTCCGCCCCCGTTGTTCTCTGCTTTTTTTCGGCCGGCCCCCCCGGATGTGAAAGAGCTTATTTTGGGGTGGGGGCCTGGCTGGACATGGCGGAGAGCATCGGTGGGTGTCCCCCCCCCCGGCAGAAAACGGCGAAGCCCGGGGCCCAATGGGCTGGTGGTGGGGGGTCCCGGCAGAAGACCCCCGGAGCTGACTAATAAATTATTTTTTTCTGTGTGATTTTTTTGTGTTTACACTTTTCCACCCGGTGAATGGGTAGGGGTACGATGTACTCCATACTCATTCACATAGGGTGGGGGGCCAGAATCTGGGGGCCCCCTTAATATAGGGGGCTCTCAGATTCTGATAAGCCCCCCGCCCGCATACCCCGACAACCAACGGCCAGGGTTGTCGGGAAGAGGCTCTTGTCCCTATCGACATGGGGACAAGAGTGCTTTGGGGTGGGGGGGCAGTGCCCCCCCTCCCCCACAGCACACACTCCCCCATGTCGAGGGCATGTGGTCTGGTACGGCTCAGGAGGGGGGGGGGCGCTCGCTCGTCCCCACCCCCATTCCTGTCCGGCCAGACTGCGTGCCTGGGAGAAGGGTTTGGTCTGGATCTGAGGGGGAACCCCACGCCGTTTTTGGCGTGGGTTTAACCCCTTATGTTCCAGATCAAATCTAAGAGCCTGTTGTGCACCTGAAGGGGGACCCCCACGCTGTTTTTTTTTTTATAATTTGGGGTGGAGTTCCCCTTTATCCCGGTCCTGTCAGGGGGGGGGGGGAATGCCTGCTCGTCTGTCCCTACAATGTATGAACAGCGATCTGTCATTTCCCCTACACAGTCCCACCCCCTTTACAGTTAGAACACACCCAGGTAACATATTCAACCCCTTCCGCGCCCCTAGTGTTAACCCCTTCCCTGCCAGTGTCATTTTTATAGTAAGCAATGCATTTCTATACCATTGCTCGCTAGAAAAATGCCAAATCTCACAAAAATGTGTCCGCCACAATGTCGCAGTAGCCAGAAAAAACAATGATAGCCACCATTACTAGTAAAACAAAAAATTATTCCAAAAAAACCCATAAGACCAACCCCTACTTAGAACTTTTGCCCAAACCAATCAAACGCTTATTGTGATTTTTTGCAAACAAAAATATGTCGAAGAATACTTATCGGCCTAAACTGAGGGCAAACATTTTTTGAATATATTTTGGGGGAGATTTATTATAGCAAACAGTAAAAAAGATGTTTTTTTATTTACCAAATTGTCGCTATATTTTTGGGTCAAGCAAAAATAAGAAAAAATGCAGAGGTGATCAAATACCACCAAAAAAAAAAAAAAAAAACATTTTTTTGGGGGGGGGGGAATGAGGACGCCAAATTTGTTTGGGGGCCACGTCGCACAACCACACAATTGTCAGTCAAAATGACGCAGTGTTGAAATGCAAAAACTGGCCCCGTCAGTGACCAGTAATATGGTCTGGGGCTCAAGTGGTTACAAATTAAGAATACACTAAAGTTAGCCCAATTTATGGCCATAATGTGAAAGATGATGTTACACCGAGTAAATAGATACCCAACATGTTACACTTTAATATTGCACACACTCATGGAATGGGGCCAAACTTCAGTACTTGAAAATACCCATAGGCAACGCTTTTTTATGTGTTTCAGGTTACCAGTTTAGATTTACAGAGGAGGTCTAGTGCTAAAAGTATTGCTCTCGCTCTAACGTCAGAACCTCACATGCAGCATTTTTATTGTTTCCGGTTACCAGTTTAGATTTACAGATGAGGTCTAGTGCTAAAAATATTCCTCTTGCTGTTTACGCACGCTATGATACCTCACATGTGGGGTTTGAACGGGGGTTCAATATGTGGGCGGGGCTTACACATTTAAGGCCCGCCCACATATGGAAACATTCTTCAAACCACACATGTGAGGTATCATAGCGTGAGGTAAAATTCTATAAGACCTCCCGTTCAGCTTGTAAAGCATCACTTCAGGGGGACCAAAAAATAATTCAACACCTCTAATGCTTTCATCCGCCATTGCAGATTTGATTCTGGTACTGCATTTCGAGTGAACTGGGCATGCTCGAACACTTTGAAAAAAAAGCTGGTTGTCTGACCCTGAAAATGACATGCATCTTTCTGAGCATGCTCAGAAAGCTGTTTTTTTGGCTTAGTAATTTAAGGACATCCTTA
Organism: Rana kukunoris; assembly: GCA_029574335.1. Classification (NCBI taxonomy): domain Eukaryota; kingdom Metazoa; phylum Chordata; class Amphibia; order Anura; family Ranidae; genus Rana; species Rana kukunoris. Next base: position 81,609,830 of record CM056049.1, read on the forward strand.
ACAGGTGTAAGCAGTTACAAGTGCACACAAACTAGAGGCTGACATTTCTTCATGTGTTTCCAATTGGTTCATTAGCACACATGTTATAAAAAGCGTGGATACTGCACGTGTCAGCTGCCCCTCAGAGGGGGCAGATTTGCTGGCTGGAAGTAATGGCGGAGTGAAGCAGAGATGTTTTGGAGCAAGTTTTGTATTTTTTGATGTTTTCTCTGCTACATAATTTTGCTAAATGTTTCTCAAGATGTTAATGACTAATGTTTTAATCCTGTGGGTCTATCCTGTTATTTTAAAAGCATGATTTATTTTCCAATGACTGTGAAATAAACGTTGGTCTTTTTTGTTTTTAGGTGTTTTTATGAATGAATGAATGAATGAAAACTTATATAGCACGGCACATGCGAACTGAATCGCCTCTGGGCGATTTTTATATATTTTTGGTGTGTTTATTTGTAATTTTTTGTTTTGCTTTCCTTGTTTTGTGGACCAATAAAATTACTTTCAAATTTTGAAGTTTGTTTTGTGATATTTTTTTCATGCTATGGATTTCAACCGCTGCAGCTGAACTAGTTTGGGCCTAAACCATCAAGTGTGATTTGTCTCTAAGCTCTTTCCTGGTGTGTATGCATGAAATGTTTAGTCACCAGAAAAGGAAGGACAAAGCGGTAAGTAATGTTTCCTAGAACTGATGTCCAGACTGACTTTTTAAAGCACATGTGCAAGATGTAGGAAAAGCTGCAAACATGGCCTGTTGGAGGGGGGGGGGGGGTGGTGTATTGGTGGACAGGCTTGAAGTGCTGATTTACAGCGCTGTGCTTGAAACTAGCACAAGACAATCCTATTCTAATTGTGGGTTGTTTGAGGGAAGCCAATTGAGTGTTAGAACCCCTGCTAGTGTTTTTAGGTTGGGCTTTGTGTCCCTTTTCCTAAAATTGGCTTCACTTCCTGTCACACAGCTGAACAGGAAGTGAGGTTAAAACCCTACCAATGGTCTTTTCTTCGGGACACAGGTCAATCTAACTAGTGTCACCATTAAGCAAATTGCACTGCAGTGTACACCCCAAATGATTAGTTATTTTGGGGTTTAGTAAAGGCAAAGCCGCTCTGCAGTAGAAGCGTAGGCAATGAAAATCAGAAGGGAAGCACTGATGGTTTTTACTTCCAATCCCGCCAAGTTTTGAGTTTTCTTCCTTGCTTGTCCACTTGTAGTGCAAAGTGGATTTGCCTTTAGTAAATGGACCCCAAAGTCCAAGATTCCTACTAATTTGGGGTGTACACAGCAAAATGCAATTTCCAAAATGGGAAACTATTTATATTGATCTGTGTCCCCAACAAAACATTACTCAGGTGTTTCCCTCACTTCCTGTTTGGCTGTGTGGCAGGAAGTGAATGAATTAAGTAGAAAGTGACAACATTTGTGAGGTGTCTTTACCCTATCAGGGGTGCAGGCATCCCCAAAACAAACAAGAAAATAGTTGATTTAACATTGGGTGGTGTTTGTGGGGGTCCCTAACACACATTCATACATATTAGCAACGCTGGATCCTGGCCTATTGGCATGGTTATATTTTCTTAAGCCTCTCAATAAAATGATCTGAAATTTGGGGTTAAACTGGAACTATAATCATCACTTTTATTTTTTGGATTTCTTTCATTTTGGATAGAGTTGGGGGGGGGGGGGGGTTAGAAGCTCTGTCAGTTTATTTTGTATTATCCCTGTCCGTTTGGGGAGATTGGCCTTCACTTCCTGCCCCATAGCCAAACAGGAAGTGATCGAAAAACTAGGCAAATTAAGGGCCCCCCCAGGTCCCCCCCCACAGAACTTGTGTGTGTCCCCTGAAAATTCCTGGGTGGGTCATAAAAAAACAGGGTGTGGCCTTGACAGGAAGGGTGGGTAATTTTTCTATTAGGGGGTGCCAAAATTTGGTCAGGCCTAGGGAAGCACAAAACCTAAATATCCTACTGCATATTAGGGCTTATTTAGACAGGATCCAATTTACAGCATGTTTTTAGATTGTGGGAGGAAACCCGCACAGGGAGAACATGCAAACTCCAGGCAGATAGTGTCACAGGTGGGATTCGAACCAGCAACCCTTTTGCTGCTAGGTGAACATGCTACACACTACACTACTGTGCTGAACGAACATGATCGCAGCTGAAAGCATGAGATGTTTTTTTTTTTTTACCAATTCCATGCTTTCCAGCCTGGAGGACAGATGTGGGGTCTAATTGACCCCGCCTTTCTCTATAAAGAGGACCTGTCACACACTAGTCCTATTACAAGGGATGTTTACATTCCTTGTAATATGAAGAAAAGTGAAAAATAATACAAAAAAAGGGACAAACAAGTGCAAAAATTAAAATATTAAGTTAAAAAATAAAATAAAAAAGGAATTTAAATGCTCATGTCCCTAGTAGCTCGCACTCAGAAGCGAACACGCATGCAAGTCCCACCCACATATGTAAACATCCTTCAAACCCCACATGTGAGGTATCATAGCGTGCGTTAGAGTGAGAGCAATAATTTTAGCACTAGACCTCCTCTGTAACTCAAAAGTGGTAACCTGAGAAAAAAAGTCAAGCGTTGCCTATGGAGATTTTTAATAACGAAGTCTAGCGCCATTCCATGAGTGTGCGCAATATGAAAGCGTGACTAGTTAGGTATCTATTTACTCGGTGTAACATCATCTTTTACCTTATCCCTAAAAATTGGGCTAGCTTTACTGCTTTCTTATTTTGTCATTCATGAAACAGGTTTTTTTTTTGAAAGCCAAAAAAAAAAAAAACGTTAGAAAATTTTTGGCGCAAATACTGTTGGAAATGTGTCCGAAAAAATGGCCGCCACTTTATTCCCTAGGGTGTTTGTTAATAAAATATATATAATGTTTGGGGGTCCTGAGTAATTTTCAAGGAAGAAAATATAATTGTTACATGAAGGAGAGAAGTGCCAGAATAGGCGCGGTATGGAAGTGGTTAAAGTGCAACACTAAAAGTGAAAAATTCCTTGAAATTTCGTACCATGGGGGGGGGGGCAATTAGGGCCGCCATCAGGAATTATGGGGCCCCTTACACAGCTTCAGGCATGGGCCCCCTGGAGCAGAGAATAGGGGGGGGGGGTGCCGCCTGATATTGAGAAGGGGGGGGGCTGCCGCAATTTGATAAGCGGGGGGTTCCTTTACTAAAAAATACATATAGAAAAATATATATTAAAAAGGGTGGTAGCCATCCGGGGGCCCTGGGGACCACTGGGCCCTTTAATAAAAATAAACCTCTGGGCCCTTTAATGAAAAATAAATTACAATATCTATATATATATATATATATAAAATAATAAAAAAGGGGGTTGCCTTGGGAGCTCTGGGCCCTTTATAAAAAAATAACTACCAAAAATCTAAAAAAAAATAACATGGGGTGGGAGCTGCGGTGGCTCAACGTAAATGGCACTGCGCTGACAAGCCGTTCACCTCTGCAGCCAAGGGTTCGGATCCCGGCCTCGGCTACATGTGAATTGAGTTTGGTGGTGTCAGCCCGGCTCCCGGTGGGTGTGCTATGCAAGGTACGCCTGTGCTTAGTACGCCCACCCCCCCCCCCCAAAAAAACCCCCACACTTGTACGCACTTTGGCCATGAGGTCTCCTAAAATAAAGGGAGGCGAAGAACCTACAGGGCTGGCTGGGTGGGCTACACTCCCTCATAGGGGGAGTCCCTCTGTCCCATCGGGCTCCCAAGTGTAGCAGGTGAGTGGGAGGGCCCCCCTCACACCCACCATTGCCACCGGGGGCATGGAGAAGGATGGCGATTGCAAGTCCAGCTCCTCTCTCTCGACTTCACGCACAAAATACACTTTAAAAAAGAAATTAAAGTAAAAAATAACAAACCTGGGGAAAATGTTTATAACATTTTTATAAGCAAAAAGGTTGTCATCTGGGGCCCTCTGGGAGCTTTCATAATTATATTATATATATATATATATGTTAAAAAAATAACCAAAAAATATATAAAAATATATATATATTTTTTTTTTTAAAGGTGGGGGGTTGTCATCTGGAGCCCTGGGGATCTCCGGGCCACTAGGGACCTCCAGACCCCTAAAACAAAAAATTGGCCCTTTAACCACTTCAATACCCAGCCATAGACAATTGACGGCCTGGGATGGGATTTACCATCCTAAGTGGCCGTCAATTGACGGCCTGGGTATTGCAGGCGAATATCTGGACGATGCCTGCAGCCAGAGGCATCATCCAGATATCCATCTCTTCAGCCGGCGATTCTGCACAAAGTAAGAACGATCATAGCGGCGGTTCCGCCGCTTGATCGTTCTTACAGGCCGCGGGAGGGGACACCCCCCCCCTCCCGCCGCCATCCGGTGCGTCTCCGGGCTTACCTGTACCTTCGGGGGCCCGGGAGAACGAATCGTCGGCGGCGGCAGGAAGCATAGAGATGACTGGTGACCAGATGGTCACCAGTCATCTCTATGACCGTCGGAGGACCCGGGCGCGATCTGATGACGTCACGCCCGGGTCCCGTATGTAAACAAAGCCGCGATTGCGGCTGTAAGTCACCATTCATGAGATCGGTGAATTTTTTTTCACCGATCTCATGGTTTCCAGCCTGGAGGTGAGATGTGAGGTCTTATTGACCCCACATCTCTCCATAAAGAGGACCTGTCACACACATTTCCTATTACAAGGGATGTTTACATTCCTTGTAATAGGAATAAAAGTGGAAAAAAAAAAAATAATGAAAAAAAGTGTAAAAATAAATAAAATATAAGTAAAAAAAAATAATAAAAGATAAAAAAAAAATGAAAACGCCCCTGTCCCCGATAGCTCGCGTGCAGAAGCGAACGCACACGCAAGTCCCGCCGACATATGTAAACGCCGTTTAAACCACACATGTGAGGTATCGCCGCGTGCGTTAGAGTGCCAGCAACTAATCTAGCACTAGATCTCCTCTGTAAATCTAAACTGTAACCTGTAAAAAATAAATAAAGCGTTGCCTATGGAGATTTTTAAGTACCGAAGTTTGGCGCCATTCCATGAGTGTGCGCATAATTAAAGCGTGACATGTTGGGTCTCTATTTACTCGGTGTAACATAATCTTTCACATAATACAAAAAAATTGGGCTAACTTTAGTGTTTTGTTATTTTTTTAATTCATAAAACAATTTTTTTTACAAAAAAAAAGCGTTTGAAAAATAATTGCGTAAATACCGTGCAAGATAAAACTTTGGAATGACCGTCATTTTATTCCCTAGGGTGTCTGCTAAAAAAAACATATATAATGTTTGGGGGTACTGTGTAATTTTCTAGCAAAAGAATGATGATTATTACATGTAGGAGAGAAGTGTCAGAATAGGCCCGGTATGGAGGTGGTATAAAAGCCTAGTATTGAAGCGGTTAATAACAAAAAATATGGGGGGTTGCCACCCGGGGCCCTGGGGGCCTCTGGGCCCCTGGGGACCTCCGGACTGCTAAAAAATATTAAATTCCAAAAATTGGCCCTTTAATAAAAAATCCTACAAAAAGCAACTAAAAAATATATAAAAAAAATAAAAATAAAGGGGGGTTACCATCTGGGGCGCTGGGGGGCCTCCAGGCATCTGTACAGGGCCGCCATCAGGAATTTTGGGGCCCCTTACACAGCTTCAGGCATGGGCCCCCTGGAGCAGAGAACCGGGGGGGGGGGGGTGCTGCCGCATGAAATTGAGAAGCGGGGGGGGGGGGGGTGGTGCCGCAAATTGAGACAGAAATAAGAAATAAAGAAAAATATATATATAAAAAAGGGGGGTAGCCATCCGGGGCCCTGGGGACCTCTGTGCTCTTTATAAAATAAAAAGAAAAAAGAGAGAAAATATATATATATATTTTTTTAAAATATAACATTTATCGAAAAAAATTAAAAAACAAGGGGGTTGCCTTCCAGGGCCCTGGGGACCTCTGGGCCGTTTCATAAAAAAAAAAAAGACAAATATATAAAAAAAAATATATTTATTTTTTTAAATATATATATTTTTTGATAAAAAAAAGGGCTTGCCATCTGGGGCCCTTAGTGGCCTCCGGGCCCCTGGGGACCTTCGGAGCCCTTAAAAAAATAAAAATAAAAAATAAAATGTTTTTTTTGTTTTAGGGTGGTTCCCATCCGGGCCCCTGGGGACCCCCGGGCGGTGTAATGCCTGTACCCCCCTAATGGCGGCCCTGCAGGTGTACTGCCTGTACCCCCCTGATGGCGGCCCTGGGTGTAATGTCAGCATGTGAAAAATGACATTCTGAAGGAAAAAAGCCATTTAAAACTGACTCGCGGCTATAATGAATTGTCGGCTCCTGGAAATTGCAGGAGAATTCATTCATTAAAAACACCAAAAAAAAAGCGTGGGGGTCCCCCCAAATTCAATAACCAGACCCTTTAGGTCTGGTATGGATATTAAGGGGAACCCCGCCGTCAATTTTAAAAAAAAATGACGTGGGGTTCCCCCCAAATATCCATAACCAGACCCTTCGGGTCTGGTGTGGAATTTAAGGGGAACTCCACCCCAAATTAAAAAAAAAATGGCGTGGAGTCCCCCCTAAAATCCACACCAGACCCCTTATCCGAGCACGTTGACCTGGCCGGCCGCAGAAAAGAGGGGGGGACAGAGCGCGGCCCCCCCTCTCCTGAACCGCACCAGGCCACATGCCCTCAACATTGGGAGGGTGTTTTGGGGTGCCCCCCCAAAACACCTTGTCCCCATGTTGATGAGGACAAGGGTCTCTTCCCCACAACCCTTGCCCGGTGGTTGTGGGGGTCTGCGGGCAGGAGGCTTATCGAAATCTGGAAGACCCCTTTAACAAAGGGGCCCCCCAGATCCCGGCCCCCCCCCTGTGTGAAATGGTAATGGGGTACCTTGTACCTCTACCATTTCACGAGTAAAAAAAATGTAAAGGGTTAAAAACGACAAGAGCCGGTTTTTGACAAGTCCTTTATTATCTTCTTTCTTCTTTCCTTCGGGTTTCTTCTTCCTTCTTCTTCTTCCTCTGCTTCTGTCTTGGGTCTTCTATTCCCGCATCTTGCCCGGCTTGTTCTTCCATCTTCTTCCGCTGTCCTTCTCGTCCGCATCTTCTTCTCCTTCTTCGCCGGAGGCGCCGCTTCCAATTGAAATCCCCGCTGTCTGCCGGACCACGCCCCCCCCTCTGACGCCACGGGCAAGCTCTTAGGAGTGTGCTGCAAGTGCGTCAGAGGGGGGCGTGGTCACATGTCAGAGGGCGGGCAATTCAATTTGAAGCTTGTGCGCGGCTTTTTCTTTGCCAGAGTCGCCGCTTCCAATTGAATTGCCCGCTTTCTGGAACATGTGACCACGCCCCCCTCTGACGCACTGGCACCACACGGGGACTTTCCGAAGAGCTTGCCCGTGGCGTCAGAGGGGGGGCGTGGTCCGGCAGACAGCAGGGATTTCAATTGGAAGCGGCCGCTCCGGCGAAGAAGAAGAAGGCAATCTGTTTTGGGCATGGATGGCGCAGCGTTGGCATGGGTGGCCTCATTTCTCCAGGGCAGAGTGCAAAAGATCAAACTTGGCCCTCATTATTCCACTAACTCAGCCCTGGTTTGTGGGGTGCCTCAGGGCTCGTCCTTGTCGCCCCTACTCTTTAACATCTACAGTATATGAAGCCACTAACTGATGTCATCCAGACCCATAAAGTCCAGTATCAAGTGTATGCAGACGACACCCAGATTTATCTGAGGTTGCCCAGGAACCAGACTCCCAGTCTCATACTAGCTTCCTGTCTGGAGGATGTCAACACATGGATGGCCTCCAATTCTTTAAAACTGAATGGAGACAAGACTGAGGGTATCATCTTCAGCGACTCGTCCTGTCCACCTAACCTCCCCCCATGGCCCGCCTCTTTTGGCGCCCCACCGGTGGTTGGTACCCAGGTGCGGGACTTGGGTTTCATCCTGGACTCCAGATTGACTCTGGAACCACAGATAAGCAGGGTTGTTAGCTCATGCCACTGGCAGCTCAAGCTACTTCGGGTGCTTTTTAAGTACCTGGAGCCACCAGATAAAAAGACCGTGGTCTGCGCCACGATCGGTAGTCGCCTAGACTACTGTAATTCTCTTTATCTAGGATTTCCAAGGAAATCCACCCGCAGGTTGCAGCTTGTTCAGAACGCAGCGGCAAGGTTACTCACGGGTGTCCCCTTGAGGGAACACATCACCCCTGCCCGGAAAGCCTTGCATTGGCTGCCCGTTGTTCAACGTTCTCTGTTCAAAGCCGGCTGCCTTATGTATAAGATCTTGAAAGGCACAGCCCCTGGCTACCTGCGGAAAAGGTTCCTCAAGAGAGCCCCGGGAAGAACTCTGCGATCTAGCAGGAAATGCCTCCTAAGCATACCGGTGCCTAAGAAGACTCGTCGGGGTGGCAGATCCTTCTCCCACCAGGGTGCCATGCTGTGGAACTCCCTCCCGGAGGACATCCAGGAGGCGGCATCACTGGCGGCCTTTCGCCGGAGTTTAAAAACCTGGCTATTCCATCAAGCCTACCCGGCTTAAGGCGTCAGTTGGCCTGAGTGTAACATCCGAGCGGGAACATCAGTCCAAGTCATACCATCTTGTTGTCCACTTGTCCCTGGGTTCACCCAGGGACGTCGCCAGCGTGTTGGGATCCTCCGGGGTAATTGACCACGCTATAGAAAGTGCACCTCAACTCAACTCAACTCAAGGAGAAGAAGATGCGGACGAGAAGGACAGCGGAAGAAGATGGAAGAACACGCCGGGCAAGATGCGGGAATAGAAGACCCAAGACAGAAGCAGAGGAAGAAGAAGATGGAGGAAGAAGAAACCCGAAGGAAGGAAGAAAGAAGATAATAAAGGACTTGTCAAAAACCGGCTCTTGTCGTTTTTAACCCTTTACATTTTTTTTACTCGTGAAATGGTAGAGGTACAAGGTACCCCATTACCATTTCACACAGGGGGGGGGCCGGGATCTGGGGGGCCCCTTTGTTAAAGGGGTCTTCCAGATTTCGATAAGCCTCCTGCCCGCAGACCCCCACAACCACCGGGCAAGGGTTGTGGGGAAGAGACCCTTGTCCTCATCAACATGGGGACAAGGTGTTTTGGGGGGCACCCCAAAACACCCTCCCAATGTTGAGGGCATGTGGCCTGGTTCGGTTCAGGAGAGGGGGGGGGGCCGCACTCTGTCCCCCCCTCTTTTCTGCAGCCGGCCAGGTCAACGTGCTCGGATAAGGGGTCTGGTGTGGATTTTAGGGGGGACTCCACGCCATTTTTTTTTAAATTTGGGGTGGAGTTCCCCTTAAATTCCACACCAGACCTGAAGGGTCTGGTTATGGATATTTGGGGGGAACCCCACGTCATTTTTTTTTTAAATTGACGGCGGGGTTCCCCTTAATATCCATACCAGACCTAAAGGGTCTGGTTATTGAATTTGGGGGGACCCCCACGCTTTTTTTTTTCGTTTTTTTTATGAATGAATTCTCCTGCAATTGCCGGGAGCCGACAATTCATTATAGCCGCGAGTCAGTTTTAAATGGCTTTTTTTTTTTTTTTTTTTTCAGAATGTCATTTTGTGCAAAGACATATTTCTAACCACAGGAAAAGTGCGCTTTATTCACCTGCTGACATTCCTCCCCCCCCCCCCCATGGTACGAATTTTAAAATAATTATTCAAATGACGTGGGGTTCTATCCAAATTCCATTACAGGCCCTTCAGGACTGATATGGATATTAAGGGGAACCCCGCCGTCAATTTAAAAAAAAAATGACGTGGGGTTCCCCCCAAATATCCATAACCAGACCCTTCAGGTCTGGTGTGGAATTTAAGGGGAACTCCACCCCAAATTTAAAAAAAAATGGCGTGGAGTCCCCCCTAAAATCCACACCAGACCCCTTATCCGAGCACGTTGACCTGGCCGGCCGCAGAAAAGAGGGGGGGACAGAGCGCGGCCCCCCCCCCTCTCCTGAACCGCACCAGGCCACATGCCCTCAACATTGGGAGGGTGTTTTGGGGTGCCCCCCAAAACACCTTGTCCCCATGTTGATGAGGACAAGGGTCTCTTCCCCACAACCCTTGCCCGGTGGTTGTGGGGGTCTGCGGGCAGGAGGCTTATCGAAATCTGGAAGACCCCTTTAACAAAGGGGCCCCCCAGATCCCGGCCCCCCCCCTGTGTGAAATGGTAATGGGGTACCTTGTACCTCTACCATTTCACGAGTAAAAAAAAGTGTCAGTGTAAAAAAAGACAAGAGCCGGTTTTTGACAAGTCCTTTATTATCTTCTTTCTTGTTTCCTTCGGGTTCTTCCTCCTTCTTCTTCTTCCTCTGCTTCTGTCTTGGGTCTTCTATTCCCGCATCTTGCCCGGCGTGTTCTTCCATCTTCTTCCGCTGTCCTTCTCGTCCGCATCTTCTTCTCCTTCTTCTTCTTCGCCGGAGGCGCCGCTTCCAATTGAAATCCCCGCTGTCTGCCGGACCACGCCCCCCCTCTGACGCCACGGGCAAGCTCTTAGGAAAGTCCCCGTGTGGTGCCAGTGCGTCAGAGGGGGGCGTGGTCCCATGTTCCAGAAAGCGGGCAATTCAATTGGAAGCGGCGACTCTGGCAAAGAAAAAGCCGCGCACAAGCTTCAAATTGAATTGCCCGCCCTCTGACGTGACCACGCCCCCCTCTGACGCACTTGCAGCACACTCCTAAGAGCTTGCCCGTGGCGTCAGAGGGGGGGCGGGGTCCGGCAGACAGCGGGGATTTCAATTGGAAGCGGCGCCTCCGGCGAAAACCAAGAAGGAGAAGAAGTTGCGGACGAGAAGAACAGCGGGAGGAACAGAAGATGGAAGAACACGCCGGGCAAGATGCGGGAATAGAAGACCCAAGACAGAAGCAGAGGAAGAAGAAGGAGGAGGAAGAAGAAACCCGAAGAAAAGAAGAAAGAAGATAATAAAGGACTTGTCAAAAACCGGCTCTTGTCGTTTTTAACCCTTTACATTTTTTTTTCTCGTGAAATGGTAGAGGTACAAGGTACCCCATTACCATTTCACACGGGGGGGGGGGCCGGGATCTGGGGGGCCCCTTTGTTAAAGGGGTCTTCCAGATTTCGATAAGCCTCCTGCCCGCAGACCCCCACAACCACCGGGCAAGGGTTGTGGGGAAGAGACCCTTGTCCTCATCAACATGGGGACAAGGTGTTTTGGGGGGCACCCCAAAACACCCTCCCAATGTTGAGGGCATGTGGCCTGGTGCGGTTCAGGAGAGGGGGGGGGCCGCGCTCTGTCCCCCCCTCTTTTCTGCGGCCGGCCAGGTCAACGTGCTCGGATAAGGGGTCTGGTGTGGATTTTAGGGGGGACTCCACGCCATTTTTTTTTAAATTTGGAGTGGAGTTCCCCTTAAATTCCACACCAGACCTGAAGGGTCTGGTTATGGATATTTGGGGGGAACCCCACGTCATTTTTTTTTTTAAATTGACGGCGGGGTTCCCCTTAATATCCATACCAGACCTAAAGGGTCTGGTTATTGAATTTGGGGGGACCCCCACGCTTTTTTTTCCCTTTTTTTAATGAATGAATTCTCCTGCAATTGCCAGGAGCCGACAATTCATTATTGCCGCGAGTCAGTTTTAAATGGCTTTTTTCCTTTGAAAAATGACATTTTGTGCAGAGACAGTTCTAACCACGGGAAACATGCGCTTTTTCACATGCTGACATTAGAGACCCCCATAGTACGAAATTTAAAGGAAAATTACACTTTTATTATTGCACTTTTAGCATTATTAAAATCACTGCTCCCGAAAAAACGGCCGTTTTAAAAAATAAAAAAAGCATTGGTACATGTCCCCTGGGGCAGGACTGAGGTCCCCAAACACTTTTTAGGACAAAACTTGCAGATTAGCCTTTAAAATTCACAATTAAGATTTCCCCCATAGACTTATACAGGGAGTTCGGCGGCGGCTTTACTTATCAATCACATTGCGCTGCTGCTGCCGCCGGTTCATGCGCCTAATTAGGGCTTCATCCAGCGCACTAATTAAGGCATGTACCGGCGCAGCGCAGATTCATTAGTAAATCAGCCCCATTGACTCTACTATTGCAGAATATTCCACTTCTTTTCCTTCAAAAGCTCCTGGGTTGCTTTTGCAGTGTGTTTTTTGGATCATTGTCCATCTGTACAGTGAAGCACCTTCTAATCAACTTTGCTGCATTTGGCTGAATCTGGGCTGACATATCTCTAAACACTGCAGAATTCATCCGGCTGCTTCTGTCTTTTGTCACATCCTCAATAAACACCAATGACCCGCTGCCACTGGAAGCCATGCATGACACACTGCCTCCACCATGTTTTACAAATGACGTTGTGTGCTTTGGATCATAAATTCTTCCAAGCTTTTTCTGCACTTTTTTCTTCTTGCCAGTCTCGTACAGATTATTCTTTGTTTCATTTGTCTAAAAAATGCTTTTCCAGAGCTGGTGTGAGTTTTTTGTTTTGTTTTTGGCAAAGTCTAATCTGGCTTTTGTATTTTTTAGGCCTATGAATGGTTTGCACCTTGTGGTAACCCCTCTGTATTTGCTCTTGTGAAGTCTTCTCTTGATTGGAGACTTTGACAAGATACGCCCACCTCCTGGAGAGTGTTCTTCACTTGTCTGGATGTTGTGAATGTGTTTTTCTTTACCATAGAGAGGATCCTGCGATCATCCACCACTTTTGTCTTCCGTGAATGTTCAGGCCTTTTTATGTTGCTGAGCTCACCAGTGCATTCTTCTTCCCTCAGACTGTACCAAGCTGTTGATTTGACCACTCCTAATGTTGCTGCTATTTCTCCAATAAATTTGTTTCATTTTTGAAGCCTTACAAATGACCTGTTTGATTTGCATGGACATCTCCTTTGAACACACAATGTAGGTTCACAGCAATAGATTCCAAATTCAAATATCACACATAGAATCAACTGTAGACCTTTTACTTGCTTAATTGATGAAGAAATAACAAATGAGTAGCCCACACTTGGCCATGAAACAGCATTTGATCCAATTACTTTTGGTCCCTTGAAAAAGGGGGGGTGGCTAGATAGAGCTGTAATTCCTAAATCCTTCCTCCGATTTGGATGTTCATCCCCACAAATGAATGCACTTCCAGCCCATATCTATTATAGAACTATAGCGTGAATATGTTTTGGTAAATACCTGGAAAAAAAATTGTGACAAAATATATATGTACCTGACTTTATACCATAGTTTGTAGACACTAACTTTCACACAAACCAATTAATATACACTTGCTATTTTTTTTACCAAAGACATGTACCAGAATATACTGTGGCCTAAATGTATAATACAAATTAGATTTTATTGGATATGTTTTTTAACCAAAATAGTTTTTTTCAACTTTAATTATTTTGTTTTATATAATAGAAAACAATAGTGGCGATCAAACACCACCAAAAGAAAGCTCTATTTGTGTAAAAAAAAAAAAGATAAAACTTAAAGTAGCGCAGTGCACAGGGATTAGAACACCTGTCAGTTTTTATTGATGTCTGTGACCTCATTAGGGAGACTCGCCCTCTCTATTTGTCCTACTTCCCATTATCACTGAAAGTAAAAGAAAATCTGAGAGTTGGATCTAGCCTACCTCCTCTCCCATTTTGTAGAGAGGGTGGGCGAGCAAACAGGTGGGTGAGCGGTTGGGGGGACTGTGCCAGTCTCAGCTGCAGTGTGGGGCACACTGACAGGTGGACTTGTTCCGGCACTGGGCTCCGCTGCGGGATTCAGCGTGGATTTGCGGGCCCCTGTGATTTACTTGAATTTCTAGGACAGTCCAGGCAAATCCAGGACAGTTGGGAGGTATGCACTATCCAGCTGTCTCTTCTTGGTTTCTGCATTTGGTCTGCTGATGACATTTACAAAAAATTATAAATACATTGTTTTCTCAGCCGACCATTGCGTCTACAATCCTCAACATTGGCCATTTCTTTGTGCTCCTATATAAAAGCTTTCACAGCTTTGAAACCCAAAATTGGTTTGAAATCTTTGCCTGGGAGAGACCTTGCTGATACTGTAGAAATTACCTTGTGGCTTGTTGCTGTTCTCGGTCTTGCTGTGGTGTAGGACCTTGGGACTTTAAACTGTCTTCTACAACCTCACCTTAGTAGCAGACTTTAGCTGTTCTTCGACCAGTTTTAGGCCTCCTACGCAGCTGTTTCTGTGTCAGTTGTACGTTTCAACCTACATATATGTTGATAATCATTTGCCCCTGCTTAATATAAATTTGGTAGATCCTACGCCTGACTCTAATCCTAATAAGAAATCCCTGACTTTGTGCAGGGGTAAGAAACGATGCCGGTTTGAAGCCAAAAGATAGTCACACCAAACATTGATTTGATGTAGATTTTTCTTCTGTTCGCTTACTTTGTTCAATGATAAAAATAAACAATTAAAATGTATGTATGTTTTTTGCAAGCATTCTTAGTTTAAAGTATTTCTTCACACCTTCCTGAAACTTTTGCACAGAGCTGTATACCCTTTAGGCATCACCGCAGAGTTTTAAGGGTGCAGGGAATTCAAAATGTTTTTGGCAGATGTAACCGTTGATGAAATTGCCGTTCTTGTATTTTATTGTATTATAACTGTATTGTAAATCGCAGCGTAAACTGTTGCCGCTATATAAATCCTGTATAAAAACAATAATGAAATGTATATGTGTGCTTAGTTGTTTTCCTTGAGTTGTTAGTACGTTTTACAAGTGCTCAGCCATTTCGTACTGACACAAGTGAGAGTTGATATCCTGACTCGTGAGTAAGTCAGCGAGTGAGTTAGAGCAGACAGGCTTGTGAACAGTGTAGCGTTGGTGCCCTTTGATGTGCAATAGGCTAAGGGCTTTGTGACGTGGAGGGACGCTACAGCCGAGTGCTTACAAGCCCTCCCCGTATTCAAATATATGTGCTGCTGCAGTGTACGCTGGGAATGCCAGTTTTTTTTTAATTCCTTTACGTAGAATCCAGACATTTGGGAGACATCTTATCTATTAGGAGTGGATTAATGACTCTTAACTGTTTCACAGGGAAATGGTTGGCTTGTGGACTAACGCTAATTAGGGTTAGTTTGTCACACGTTTATGGAGTCTCCATAACTTGGTGGAGGCGTGCCCTGACCTGGGATCACAAGCTCATCTATTCCAACTCATACTTACCTGGCAGAGGAGATACCATGATCCTGAAGGTGGTTCTCCCAGGGTGAGGCTCGGCCATTGCACTTCGGCTTTGCTGACCCCTGCGATTTCCTCAAATGCAGGAAACTCGACTGCATAATTTGTGGTAGTGGGGGACTGCGTTCGCGCTTTCCCCTGATCTTTCTTGGTTAAAAACAGCTTTCAAAAATACCAATCATGAGTCTCACCACACATCAGCAGTTCCCACATTTTTACAGGCAGCCTTCTCTTTTTGTATAAATCGGGATTAAACTCCAGTCAAAGCAGTCTAGCGTGGAAAAAGGTACAGGTAAAAGGGGTCACAAAAAGACAGTGGGACATTGTATAGATGGGCTTACACGAATGTTTGCCAACCAGAAATTTCTTTGAATCCAGACTCCTTATTGCAACAAAGCAATGCCCTAGATCTGATTGTGGGGGAGAGAAACTGTAAAACATTTGTTCTGGAACTGTGAATTTGCATCCAAAGTCAGGGATAACTTTAAGCCATTTCTGGCAGAAGTAGCTGGGGTGACATGTCTAGATTATTTTTTGTTTAACACAGCACTGAAAATAAATAATAAGTACAAAGCAAGAATGGCATGGATTTTCTTTTGCATACTTAAAGAAGTTCTATGGGACGTCCGTAACCTTTTAGTTTTTAAAAAAGAAGTCATACCTGTTAGCAAGGCATGCAAAATTGTAATTTCTAAATGTGAATTTTCATTTTTTCTGGATCAAAAACAAATGGGAGAAGAAAAGGCAGAGCTTATCTAAAAAAACATACTAAATGGAAATGTTGGTTTGCAATTATATAATATGATTTGCAAAAATGATATGAGAAAAAGTAAAATGTAAAATGGCATTGTACAAATCTTTGTAAATAGTTTTTTCTTCAAATGTAATGTAATGTTACTATGTATATAACATGGAAAATTAAATAAAGCTTTTTTTTAAAAAAAAAAAAAAAAAGGTTCCCCCAGGGTGAGGCTCGGCCATTGCACTCCGGCTGTGCTGACCCCTGCGATTTCCTCAAATGCAGGAAACTCAACTCCATAATTTGTGGTAGTGGGGGGACTGCGTTTGCGCTTTCCCCTGATCATTCTTGGTTAAAAACAGCTTTCAAAAATACCTATCGTGAGCCTCACCACACATCAGCAGTTCCCATATTTTTACAGGCAGCCTTCTCTTTTTGTATAATGCATTCTTTGCAGCTACGTACGCCACAATTTTAACACTATTGCTTTGCCTACGAACCGATTTCCCTGGGTACTTATATCCGCTACAGGCCCCTCTGCCATTCCACGCTGTAACTAGCAGTGCTTAAAAGCTGATCACTGCCCAACATGGTCCTCTTTTGGACACGCCCCTTCATCCCCCTGCATTTAGCATATGGGGGTCTCCACCTTCAATGCCCTTGCCTTAGACGCTCCACAACTACTGTTCTCCTCCCGTTGGCCCCTCCAGATCATTCCCGATCATGGCCTTGGAATCCCAATGTCACGTACCTGGTTGGAGGCCGAAATGCCGAGAGGGCTCCCCTTGCGGCTAAGTGCAGTACACCCCTGAGGTTGGGTACAGAGGGTGTAGTGCCCAGAGAAGCACAGGTTGCCAAAAGGATCCAGAAGACAGAGCTGGTGAGTGTCTGAAGAATGCTGGAGAATACAGTAAACACCGCTGGGCTGCAGTCTCTAGAAGTCCTTGGTAATACTTGGCAAGGTGTGCACAAAGAGCAACAGTGGAAGCCGGCTGGGGATCAAACACTGTGGATCCAGGCAGGAGATGCAGGTTTGCAGGAATGGAGACAAGCTACGATCTGGTGTTGGAAAACAGGCAGGAACAGATAACTGAAGCGAAGTCCGTGAAACAAGCCGTGATCAGGTGCTGGAGAAGGTAACAAGTCAGTAAAGCAAGCCAGGGGGTCAAACCAGGAGATCGGATCAGACAGGTCAGGAACAAGCCGGTTCACAACAGGAAATCCAAACAGTAATAATACAGAGACTCAGGAACTCAGGAAGGCTGACGACAATCCAGCAATTTGGATCAGACAGTGGCAGCCATTTATAGACCAGCAGGAGGATCTTCCTGTCACATGATGAGCCTATGGCTTCCATTTCTTCTACTGGCAAGATTGCCAGTACTTCTTCTATGGCCATTTCTTCTACTGGCAAGATTGCCAGTACTTTTTCTATGGCCATTTCTTCTACTGGCAAGATTGCCAGTACTTCTACGGACATTTCCCTGACAGTGCCCCCCCCCCCAAGGGGCAGCCTCCGGATGCCACAACGGGCCGATGCTTCGGGATGTCTGGTGTGAAAGTCCCGTACTAGTCTAGGAGCATGCACATTGTTTGCAGGCTCCCAGGAACTGTCTTCGGGAGGGTATCCCCTCCATTTGATGAGATACTGGATCTGCCTACCTCTCCTCCGGCAATCCATAATGGCTTCAACCTCAAATTCAGTTTCCCCTTCTACCAGGACTGGAGGTGGAGGTGGCTCTTCTCTTCCAGGAAATGGACTGGGTACCACAGGCTTAAGCAGGGAGATGTGGAACACTGGATGGATCTTGTAAGTATTGGGTAGTGCCAGCTCAAAAGCCACTGGATTTATTTCTCTTTTAATTTCAAAGGGACCAATGAACTTGGGTCCAAGCTTCCGGGCTGGACATGAGAGCTTGAGGTTTACTGAAGAAAGCCAAACCTTGTCCCCAACCTTAAAGACAGGATTCCCTCTTCTTCTTTTATCATGAAACCTCTTATAGTCCTCTTGGGCTTTTCGCATGGCCTCCTGAAGTATCTTGTAGTTAGTTTGAATGAAACTTAACCGATCCTGGACAGCGGGGGCAGATGTTTCAGGTATAGTATTCGGAAGGAAGTAAGGGTGAAATCCATAGTTTGCCCAGAAAGGAGACTGATTGATGGCTGCATGCAAAGAATTGTTATATGCAAACTCAGCGCAGGGAAGAAGGGAGATCCAGTCATCCTGTGAACAAGTACAGAAGCACCGAAGATACTGTTCTAAGGTCTGGTTAGTCCTTTCTGTTTGACCATTGCTCTGGGGGTGGTACGCTGAGGAAAGACATACTTCAATTGATAGAGATTTGCAGAGATCTCTCCAGAACTTGGAGGTAAATTGTACCCCTCTGTCAGAGACAATACTATCTGGTAGTCCATGTAATCTGACGATCTCTTTAATGAACATGTCTGCTGTCTCCGAGGCAGACGGTGTGCCAATCATTGGGAGAAAATGTGCCATTTTGGAAAGGCGGTCTACCACCACCATGATGGTGGTGCATCCCCCAGAGGGGGACAAGTCTACTATAAAATCCATGGATATTTCTTTCCAAGGTTGTTCAGGGATGGGTAGTGGCCTCAAAAGTCCCCATGGTTTGGCATTGGAACCCTTATTGCGCTGGCACGTGGTGCAGGAGTTAACATATTTTCTACAGTCCTGTCTTAGGCTGGCCCACCAAAAAGAGCGCTGAACAAGTTCAGTGGTTCTTCGTATTCCAAAATGTCCGGCAAGTTTGTGATCATGTGACATCTTTAGGACTTGGAGTCTAACTGATTGGGGAACAAAAATCTTGTCCTGGTGCCATAAAAATCCATCTTGGCTTCTCAATGAGGACATTTCTGGGTCAGGGCACTGGGTTGAGGCTTGTTTAATCAAAGTCTTTAAGTCAGGTTGGATGAGTAAAAAATTTTGAGCGGAAAGGATCGTACTTGGCACTTTTATTATTGCACTTTTAGCATTATTAAAATCACTGCTCCCGAAAAAACGGCCGTTTTAAAAAATAAAAAAAGCATTGGTACATGTCCCCTGGGGCAGGACTGAGGTCCCCAAACACTTTTTAGGACAAAACTTGCAGATTAGCCTTTAAAATTCACAATTAAGATTTCCCCCATAGACTTATACAGGGAGTTCGGCGGCGGCTTTACTTATCAATCACATTGCGCTGCTGCTGCCGCCGGTTCATGCGCCTAATTAGGGCTTCATCCAGCGCACTAATTAAGGCATGTACCGGCGCAGCGCAGATTCATTAGTAAATCAGCCCCATTGACTCTACTATTGCAGAATATTCCACTTCTTTTCCTTCAAAAGCTCCTGGGTTGCTTTTGCAGTGTGTTTTTTGGATCATTGTCCATCTGTACAGTGAAGCACCTTCTAATCAACTTTGCTGCATTTGGCTGAATCTGGGCTGACATATCTCTAAACACTGCAGAATTCATCCGGCTGCTTCTGTCTTTTGTCACATCCTCAATAAACACCAATGACCCGCTGCCACTGGAAGCCATGCATGACACACTGCCTCCACCATGTTTTACAAATGACGTTGTGTGCTTTGGATCATAAATTCTTCCAAGCTTTTTCTGCACTTTTTTCTTCTTGCCAGTCTCGTACAGATTATTCTTTGTTTCATTTGTCTAAAAAATGCTTTTCCAGAGCTGGTGTGAGTTTTTTGTTTTGTTTTTGGCAAAGTCTAATCTGGCTTTTGTATTTTTTAGGCCTATGAATGGTTTGCACCTTGTGGTAACCCCTCTGTATTTGCTCTTGTGAAGTCTTCTCTTGATTGGAGACTTTGACAAGATACGCCCACCACCTGGAGAGTGTCCTTCACTTGTCTGGATGTTGTGAATGTGTTTTTCTTTACCATAGAGAGGATCCTGCGATCATCCACCACTTTTGTCTTCCGTGAATGTTCAGGCCTTTTTATGTTGCTGAGCTCACCAGTGCATTCTTCTTCCCTCAGACTGTACCAAGCTGTTGATTTGACCACTCCTAATGTTGCTGCTATTTCTCCAATAAATTTGTTTCATTTTTGAAGCCTTACAAATGACCTGTTTGATTTGCATGGACATCTCCTTTGAACACACAATGTAGGTTCACAGCAATAGATTCCAAATTCAAATATCACACATAGAATCAACTGTAGACCTTTTACTTGCTTAATTGATGAAGAAATAACAAATGAGTAGCCCACACTTGGCCATGAAACAGCATTTGATCCAATTACTTTTGGTCCCTTGAAAAAGGGGGGGTGGCTAGATAGAGCTGTAATTCCGAAATCCTTCCTCCGATTTGGATGTTCATCCCCACAAATGAATGCACTTCCAGCCCATATCTATTATAGAACTATAGCGTGAATATGTTTTGGTAAATACCTGGAAAAAAAATTGTGACAAAATATATATGTACCTGACTTTATACCATAGTTTGTAGACACTAACTTTCACACAAACCAATTAATATACACTTGCTATTTTTTTTACCAAAGACATGTACCAGAAAATACTGTGGCCTAAATGTATAATACAAATTAGATTTTATTGGATATGTTTTTTAACCAAAATAGTTTTTTTCAACTTTAATTATTTTGTTTTATATAATAGAAAACAATAGTGGCGATCAGACACCACCAAAAGAAAGCTCTATTTGTGTAAAAAAAAAAAAGATAAAACTTAAAGTAGCGCAGTGCACAGGGATTAGAACACCTGTCAGTTTTTATTGATGTCTGTGACCTCATTAGGGAGACTCGCCCTCTCTATTTGTCCTACTTCCCATTATCACTGAAAGTAAAAGAAAATCTGAGAGTTGGATCTAGCCTACCTCCTCTCCCATTTTGTAGAGAGGGTGGGCGAGCAAACAGGTGGGTGAGCGGTTGGGGGGACTGTGCCAGTCTCAGCTGCAGTGTGGGGCACACTGACAGGTGGACTTGTTCCGGCACTGGGCTCCGCTGCGGGATTCAGCGTGGATTTGCGGGCCCCTGTGATTTACTTGAATTTCTAGGACAGTCCAGGCAAATCCAGGACAGTTGGGAGGTATGCACTATCCAGCTGTCTCTTCTTGGTTTCTGCATTTGGTCTGCTGATGACATTTACAAAAAATTATAAATACATTGTTTTCTCAGCCGACCATTGCGTCTACAATCCTCAACATTGGCCATTTCTTTGTGCTCCTATATAAAAGCTTTCACAGCTTTGAAACCCAAAATTGGTTTGAAATCTTTGCCTGGGAGAGACCTTGCTGATACTGTAGAAATTACCTTGTGGCTTGTTGCTGTTCTCGGTCTTGCTGTGGTGTAGGACCTTGGGACTTTAAACTGTCTTCTACAACCTCACCTTAGTAGCAGACTTTAGCTGTTCTTCGACCAGTTTTAGGCCTCCTACGCAGCTGTTTCTGTGTCAGTTGTACGTTTCAACCTACATATATGTTGATAATCATTTGCCCCTGCTTGGTATAAATTTGGTAGATCCTACGCCTGACTCTAATCCTAATAAGAAATCCCTGACTTTGTGCAGGGGTAAGAAACGATGCCGGTTTGAAGCCAAAAGATAGTCACACCAAACATTGATTTGATGTAGATTTTTCTTCTGTTCGCTTACTTTGTTCAATGATAAAAATAAACAATTAAAATGTATGTATGTTTTTTGCAAGCATTCTTAGTTTACAGTATTTCTTCACACCTTCCTGAAACTTTTGCACAGAGCTGTATACCCTTTAGGCATCACCGCAGAGTTTTAAGGGTGCAGGGAATTCAAAATGTTTTTGGCAGATGTAACCGTTGATGAAATTGCCGTTCTTGTATTTTATTGTATTATAACTGTATTGTAAATCGCAGCGTAAACTGTTGCCGCTATATAAATCCTGTATAAAAACAATAATGAAATGTATCTGTGTGCTTAGTTGTTTTCCTTGAGTTCTTAGTACGTTTTACAAGTGCTCAGCCATTTCGTACTGACACAAGTGAGAGTTGATATCCTGACTCGTGAGTAAGTCAGCGAGTGAGTTAGAGCAGACAGGCTTGTGAACAGTGTAGCGTTGGTGCCCTTTGATGTGCAATAGGCTAAGGGCTTTGTGACGTGGAGGGACGCTACAGCCGAGTGCTTACAAGCCCTCCCCGTATTCAAATATATGTGCTGCTGCAGTGTACGCTGGGAATGCCAGTTTTTTTTTAATTCCTTTACGTAGAATCCAGACATTTGGGAGACATCTTATCTATTAGGAGTGGATTAATGACTCTTAACTGTTTCACAGGGAAATGGTTGGCTTGTGGACTAACGCTAATTAGGGTTAGTTTGTCACACGTTTATGGAGTCTCCATAACTTGGTGGAGGCGTGCCCTGACCTGGGATCACAAGCTCATCTATTCCAACTCATACTTACCTGGCAGAGGAGATACCATGATCCTGAAGGTGGTTCTCCCAGGGTGAGGCTCGGCCATTGCACTTCGGCTTAGCTGACCCCTGCGATTTCCTCAAATGCAGGAAACTCGACTGCATAATTTGTGGTAGTGGGGGACTGCGTTCGCGCTTTCCCCTGATCTTTCTTGGTTAAAAACAGCTTTCAAAAATACCAATCATGAGTCTCACCACACATCAGCAGTTCCCACATTTTTACAGGCAGCCTTCTCTTTTTGTATAAATCGGGATTAAACTCCAGTCAAAGCAGTCTAGCGTGGAAAAAGGTACAGGTAAAAGGGGTCACAAAAAGACAGTGGGACATTGTATAGATGGGCTTACACGAATGTTTGCCAACCAGAAATTTCTTTGAATCCAGACTCCTTATTGCAACAAAGCAATGCCCTAGATCTGATTGTGGGGGAGAGAAACTGTAAAACATTTGTTCTGGAACTGTGAATTTGCATCCAAAGTCAGGGATAACTTTAAGCCATTTCTGGCAGAAGTAGCTGGGGTGACATGTCTAGATTATTTTTTGTTTAACACAGCACTGAAAATAAATAATAAGTACAAAGCAAGAATGGCATGGATTTTCTTTTGCATACTTAAAGAAGTTCTATGGGACGTCCGTAACCTTTTAGTTTTTAAAAAAGAAGTCATACCTGTTAGCAAGGCATGCAAAATTGTAATTTCTAAATGTGAATTTTCATTTTTTCTGGATCAAAAACAAATGGGAGAAGAAAAGGCAGAGCTTATCTAAAAAAACATACTAAATGGAAATGTTGGTTTGCAATTATATAATATGATTTGCAAAAATGATATGAGAAAAAGTAAAATGTAAAATGGCATTGTACAAATCTTACCTGGCAGGGGAGACACCATGATCATGAAGGTGGTTCTCCCAGGGCGAGGCTCGGCCATTGCACTCCGGCTGAGCTGATCGTGGTGTCATCCCTGCCACTGCTCGGCCTTTTGGCTAAGATCAGGTGTGGTATCCGTTCTCGTCAGTTGCTAGAGGAGCGCTGAAGCACCTCCTATTTGTGGAGGGTGGATGCAATCCAATAGCGTCATTGCACCTGGAAGGGTGGTTTCAGCAGGGACTATGCCGTGCTGCCCGACAGATACTGGGGGCCGGCCAATGGTTGCGTCTGAGCCACCTGGAAGGGTGCTTCTGGTGAGGATGGGTGGCTGTGCCTGGTCTGGTCTTTTTGCCGGGTTCTAGTCTGGCCTTCTGGCTGGCTGGTGCAAGTGCTGTCCCTGTCGGAGATCTGGTAGGAGGAGCTGGAACTGCCCTGATGGAAAGACGGGGTAGGACCATGCAAATCCTGCTGGGTTGACAGGGAGTCTGGAAGGGTTAGTATTGGTGGAGGCTGCTAGATGGGGGCAGCTTCTTCCCAAGAAAACCTGGAAGGGCTCTCTTTCTGGCAGGGGTGGAGGGCTGCACTGGCCGGTCGGGGGGTTAGATTTGGAACAGAAAAGCCTATGGTGCATGTGCCCCTGGAGTGGCAGTCCAGGGGTGTCTGAGAATCACTGTGAGTGAGGGTCACTTTGATTTAACGACACCACGGTCACTGCACCAGCTACACGCTTTTTTTGCACCTGCCTTCTGGGCCGGGCCTTTTGGCCAGGACCGGAGGAATTTTTTATTCCTGGCCGGAGGGCCTGGTCATTGTTGAACACAATGACCACTTCTTCACTCTCCTCTTCACTATCCCTTTCCCCCACTTTATTTAATTTATTAGCCTATGTTTGTCACCTTTTTGTCTTTTTTTGTTGTGCACGTTTTGTACACAGTGTGATTAGTAGGGTGCCGGTCCTCGGGCCAGCCCTGAACGTCTTGGGAGTGGGTGGACATGGCCTTTTGGCTTAGTTCACCTGCTCTCATGGGGTCTCCCTTCGGGGGAGTCCCACTTAGTACTTGGAGGGTTCTGTTTCGGCAGTCCCTCCAGGGAAGTTGGGTCCGAGTCGGCTTCGGTTGCTCGGGCCATAGTAACTCAGTCCCCGTCTGGAGCCTAACGCCCCGGGGGATCAGGGTTTGGGTCCCTTCCGCACAGAAGGACCACTTGACGTTGCACCCGTCTGCACGTTTTTGTGAACACTCTTTATGTGTGTGCACATTTTTTCTGCACCGGGTGGAGTTTTTGAGTGTGTTTCACACGCCATAGGCTTTTCAAAAAAAAAAAAAAAGGTGGTTCTCCCAGGGTGAGGCTCGGCCATTGCACTTCGGCTTTGCTGACCCCTGCGATTTCCTCAAATGCAGGAAACTCGACTGCATAATTTGTGGTAGTGGGGGACTGCGTTCGCGCTTTCCCCTGATCATTCTTGGTTAAATACAGCTTTCAAAAATACCAATCATGAGTCTCACCACACATCAGCAGTTCCCACATTTTTACAGGCAGCCTTCTCTTTTTGTATAAATCGGGATTAAACTCCAGTCAAAGCAGTCTAGCGTGGAAAAAGGTACAGGTAAAAGGGGTCACAAAAAGACAGTAGGACATTGTATAGATGGGCTTACACGAATGTTTGCCAACCAGAAATTTCTTTGAATTCAGACTCCTTACTGCAACAGAGCAATGCCCTAGATCTGATTGTGGGGGAGAGAAACTGTAAAACATTTGTTCTGGAACTGTGAATTTGCATCCAAAGTCAGGGATAACTTTAAGCCATTTCTGGCAGAAGTAGCTGGGGTGACATGTCTAGATTATTTTTTGTTTAACACAGCACTGAAAATAAATAATAAGTACAAAGCAAGAATGGCATGGATTTTCTTTTGCATACTTAAAGAAGTTCTATGGGACGTCCGTAACCTTTTAGTTTTTAAAAAAGAAGTCATACCTGTTAGCAAGGCATGCAAAATTGTAATTTCTAAATGTGAATTTTCATTTTTTCTGGATCAAAAACAAATGGGAGAAGAAAAGGCAGAGCTTATCTAAAAAAACACACTAAATAAATGGAAATGTTGGTTTGCAATTATATAATATGATTTGCAAAAATGATATGAGAAAAAGTAAAATGTAAAATGGCATTGTACAAATCTTTGTAAATAGTTTTTTCTTCAAATGTAATGTAATGTTACTATGTATATAACATGGAAAATTAAATAAAGCTTTTTTTAAAAAAAAAAAAAAAAAGGTTCCCCCAGGGTGAGGCTCGGCCATTGCACTCCGGCTGTGCTGACCCCTGCGATTTCCTCAAATGCAGGAAACTCAACTCCATAATTTGTGGTAGTGGGGGGACTGCGTTTGCGCTTTCCCCTGATCATTCTTGGTTAAAAACAGGTTTCAAAAATACCTATCGTGAGCCTCACCACACATCAGCAGTTCCCATATTTTTACAGGCAGCCTTCTCTTTTTGTATAATGCATTCTTTGCAGCTACGTACGCCACAATTTTAACACTATTGCTTTGCCTACGAACCGATTTCCCTGGGTACTTATATCCGCTACAGGCCCCTCTGCCATTCCACGCTGTAACTAGCAGTGCTTAAAAGCTGATCACTGCCCAACATGGTCCTCTTTTGGACACGCCCCTTCATCCCCCTGCATTTAGCATATGGGGGTCTCCACCTTCAATGCCCTTGCCTTAGACGCTCCACAACTACTGTTCTCCTCCCGTTGGCCCCTCCAGATCATTCCCGATCATGGCCTTGGAATCCCAATGTCACGTACCTGGTTGGAGGCCGAAATGCCGAGAGGGCTCCCCTTGCGGCTAAGTGCAGTACACCCCTGAGGTTGGGTACAGAGGGTGTAGTGCCCAGAGAAGCACAGGTTGCCAAAAGGATCCAGAAGACAGAGCTGGTGAGTGTCTGAAGAATGCTGGAGAATACAGTAAACACCGCTGGGCTGCAGTCTCTAGAAGTCCTTGGTAATACTTGGCAAGGTGTGCACAAAGAGCAACAGTGGAAGCCGGCTGGGGATCAAACACTGTGGATCCAGGCAGGAGATGCAGGTTTGCAGGAATGGAGACAAGCTACGATCTGGTGTTGGAAAACAGGCAGGAACAGATAACTGAAGCGAAGTCTGTGAAACAAGCCGTGATCAGGTGCTGGAGAAGGTAACAAGTCAGTAAAGCAAGCCAGGGGGTCAAACCAGGAGATCGGATCAGACAGGTCAGGAACAAGCCGGTTCACAACAGGAAATCCAAACAGTAATAATACAGAGACTCAGGAACTCAGGAAGGCTGACGACAATCCAGCAATTTGGATCAGACAGTGGCAGCCATTTATAGACCAGCAGGAGGATCTTCCTGTCACATGATGAGCCTATGGCTTCCATTTCTTCTACTGGCAAGATTGCCAGTACTTCTTCTATGGCCATTTCTTCTACTGGCAAGATTGCCAGTACTTTTTCTATGGCCATTTCTTCTACTGGCAAGATTGCCAGTACTTCTACGGACATTTCCCTGACAGTGCCCCCCCCCCCAAGGGGCAGCCTCCGGATGCCACAACGGGCCGATGCTTCGGGATGTCTGGTGTGAAAGTCCCATACTAGTCTAGGAGCATGCACATTGTTTGCAGGCTCCCAGGAACTGTCTTCGGGAGGGTATCCCCTCCATTTGATGAGATACTGGATCTGCCTACCTCTCCTCCGGCAATCCATAATGGCTTCAACCTCAAATTCAGTTTCCCCTTCTACCAGGACTGGAGGTGGAGGTGGCTCTTCTCTTCCAGGAAATGGACTGGGTACCACAGGCTTAAGCAGGGAGATGTGGAACACTGGATGGATCTTGTAAGTATTGGGTAGTGCCAGCTCAAAAGCCACTGGATTTATTTCTCTTTTAATTTCAAAGGGACCAATGAACTTGGGTCCAAGCTTCCGGGCTGGACATGAGAGCTTGAGGTTTACTGAAGAAAGCCAAACCTTGTCCCCAACCTTAAAGACAGGATTCCCTCTTCTTCTTTTATCATGAAACCTCTTATAGTCCTCTTGGGCTTTTCGCATGGCCTCCTGAAGTATCTTGTAGTTAGTTTGAATGAAACTTAACCGATCCTGGACAGCGGGGGCAGATGTTTCAGGTATAGTATTCGGAAGGAAGTAAGGGTGAAATCCATAGTTTGCCCAGAAAGGAGACTGATTGATGGCTGCATGCAAAGAATTGTTATATGCAAACTCAGCGCAG
The DNA here is from genome assembly GCA_029574335.1 of Rana kukunoris. NCBI lineage: Eukaryota > Metazoa > Chordata > Amphibia > Anura > Ranidae > Rana > Rana kukunoris. The sequence continues at coordinate 81,637,274 of CM056049.1, forward strand.
GGAAGAAGGGAGATCCAGTCATCCTGTGAACAAGTACAGAAGCACCGAAGATACTGTTCTAAGGTCTGGTTAGTCCTTTCTGTTTGACCATTGCTCTGGGGGTGGTACGCTGAGGAAAGACATACTTCAATTGATAGAGATTTGCAGAGATCTCTCCAGAACTTGGAGGTAAATTGTACCCCTCTGTCAGAGACAATACTATCTGGTAGTCCATGTAATCTGACGATCTCTTTAATGAACATGTCTGCTGTCTCCGAGGCAGACGGTGTGCCAATCATTGGGAGAAAATGTGCCATTTTGGAAAGGCGGTCTACCACCACCATGATGGTGGTGCATCCCCCAGAGGGGGGCAAGTCTACTATAAAATCCATGGATATTTCTTTCCAAGGTTGTTCAGGGATGGGTAGTGGCCTCAAAAGTCCCCATGGTTTGGCATTGGAACCCTTATTGCGCTGGCACGTGGTGCAGGAGTTAACATATTTTCTACAGTCCTGTCTTAGGCTGGCCCACCAAAAAGAGCGCTGAACAAGTTCAGTGGTTCTTCGTATTCCAAAATGTCTGGAAAGTTTGTGATCATGTGACATCTTTAGGACTTGGAGTCTAACTGATTGGGGAACAAAAATCTTGTCCTGGTGCCATAAAAATCCATCTTGGCTTCTCAATGAGGACATTTCTGGGTCAGGGCACTGGGTTGAGGCTTGTTTAATCAAAGTCTTTAAGTCAGGTTGGATGAGTAAAAAATTTTGAGCGGAAAGGATCGTACTTGGCTCTGTTGTTTCAGGGGTGTTTGGAAACATTCGAGAGAGAGCATCCGCTTTCCCATTCTTGGAACCTGGGCGATATGTAAGATGAAAATTGAACCTGGAGAAAAATAAAGCCCATCGGGCTTGCCGGGGTCTTAAACGTTTGGCTGTCCTGAGGTACTCCAGGTTCTTATGGTCTGTAAAAATCATAATGGGGTGAGCGGCACCCTCCAATAAGTATCTCCATTCTTCTAAGGCAGATTTAATGGCCAATAGTTCTCGATCCCCAACATCATAATTTCTCTCTGGTGGGCTCATCTTTCGGGAAAAGAAAGCAATGGGGTGAAGGAGAGCCTTGGGTCCTTGCCGTTGGGACAGGATTGCCCCTGTAGCTACTTCAGAAGCGTCTACTTCCAAAACGTAGGGCAGGGTTGGGTCCGGGTGCTGTAGAATTGGTGCAGACGTGAACAGATTTTTTAATTTATCAAAGGCTGCCTGAGCTTCTAGGGACCACTGGAACCGGGTCGTCTGATGGGTCAATTGGGTGATGGGTGCTATGGTGGTGGAGAAACCCTTCACAAATTTCCTGTAAAAATTGGAGAACCCTATGAAGCGCTGGACACCCTTCTTGTCCGAGGGAGCTGGCCAGTTAAGTATTGCTTCCACCTTCTTTGGGTCCATCGCAATTCCTTCTGTAGAGATGATAAGACCCAGAAATTGAATAGATGTCTTTTCAAAATCACATTTGTCTGCTTTGACATATAGGCCATGTTTTCTCAGGGTTAGGAGTACTTTCTTTACGTGGGTTCGGTGAAGTTCCAAAGAGGCAGAAAAGATAAGGATATCGTCAAGGTATACAATTACGAAGTAGTCAAGGAATTCCCGGAAGATATCGTTCACTAGATGCTGGAACGTGGCTGGAGCATTGCATAATCCGAACGGCATCACAAGGTATTCGAAGTGGCCGAACCTCGTCCGGAATGCTGTCTTCCACTCGTCTCCCTGGCGGATGCGGACAAGATTGTAGGCACCCCTTAGATCTAATTTAGTGAAGATACGGGCGGTTCGGAACCTTTGAAAGAGTTCAGGAACAAGAGGGAGAGGGTATCGATTTTTTACGGTAATTTTATTAATGTCTCTGTAGTCTACACATGGCCGTAATGTGCCGTCCTTCTTCTCCACAAAGAAAATACCTGCTCCAGCAGGAGAAGAAGAGCGTCGGATAAACCCCTTTTCAAGACTCTCATCAATATATAAACGTAAGGCTTCCAGCTCGTTCTCAGATAGAGGAAAGATTCGTCCGAATGGGATCTCAGCCCCTGGAAGCAGTTCAATCGGACAATCATAAGGTCGGTGAGGTGGGAGGACATTGGCCTTTTTCTTGTCAAAAACGTCTATGAACTCATGATAAGCGGAAGGGACAAGCAGGAGGTTATCAGGAGAAGGTTGCACGGCCAGACAGCTAGAAGGCTTACTGGAACTGGGAGGAAAACAATGTTGCAAGCAATAGTCTGAAGAAAAAGAGATTTCCTTCTTGGCCCAGTTGATTTGTGGGTTATGTGCCTGTAGCCACGGAATTCCCAAGATGATGGGAAACATAGGAGAACATAAAATGTCAAAACGGATAAATTCTTGGTGGCCGGTATCAGTAGTAGTGAAGATGGGTATGGTTTCACGGGAGACAAGTCCAGAACTGGGCAAGGAACCATCGGCCAATAGAACTTCCAGTCTTTGTTTTTTCTCATAAAGGGGCACACCAAGTTTCATGGCCAGAGATAAGTCCATAAAGCAACTACATGCCCCGGAGTCGATAATTGCTGATAGTCGAACCTCCCTTCCTGCCACTTGAAAGGAGATGGAAAGAGCGAGGTAAGAATGGGAGGATACAGAGACTTGCAGATAAGTGGAACTTGGTGGGTAGGCCTTACTGGGTCTTATGGGGCAGCTGCGTAAAAAATGTCCAGCCCCTCCGCAGTACAGGCAGAGATAGGCCCGCCGACGGCGTTGTCTCTCATCAAAGGTAAGGGGAGAACGGACCAGGCCAACTTGCTTTGGATCTCTTTTGAGACCTGCAGAACAGGCAGGCGTGGGTTCAACAGCAGGTGGAGACCTGGGTGGCCTCTTGGTAGGCTGGAAGGTTTGAGCGCGTTCTGACCGCCGCTCCCGCAGGCGCCTGTCAAGCAGAATGGCTAGGTGGACAAGTTCATCAAGAGTGCCTGGAACAGCAACTCGGGCTAGTTCGTCTTTAAGGGTCTCAGATAGTCCTTGGCGATATTGAAACCTAAGTGCTGCTTCGTTCCAGCTAGTATCAGTGGACCATCTGCGGAATTCCGCTGTATAGTCCTCCACTGGGCGTTCTCCTTGCCGTAAGGCGACTAAGGCAGATTCCGCGGAGGCCATACGCTGGGGGTCATCATACAAAAGAGTCATAGCCTCAAAAAAAGTGTCCATAGTGTTCAAGGCCGGGCTCTTTTGTTCTAGTAGGTTATGAGCCCAAGCTTGGGGTTCCTCGGATAGTAGGGAAATTATGAATCCTACTTTCACAAACTCTGAGGAAAAAGTTCTAGGCTGGAGGGCCAGGTACAGCAGGCACGCATTCTTAAAAGCCCGAAACTTATTTCGGTCACCGAAGAATCGTTCGGGTGTTGGTACCCGTGGTTCAGGAGAAGGCATCATCACTGTATGGGTCGGGTTAGCAGATTCTTGAGGCAGGGAAGCTGATGCTGTGTTAGTGGAAGATGAGCTGGAGTCCACCAAGGCTGGAGCGATAGGCAAATGCTGCAGTCGATCTTTCAAATAAACGTAACCATCCTGGAGTTTCTGGATGGCTTGTGTAAGGGTGGTGACTTGTTGGCACATCATCTCGAGCAGGGGAGCACCTCTGTCGGCCTCAGTCATGGCTGGATTGTACTGTCACGTACCTGGTTGGAGGCCGAAATGCCGAGAGGGCTCCCCTTGCGGCTAAGTGCAGTACACCCCTGAGGTTGGGTACAGAGGGTGTAGTGCCCAGAGAAGCACAGGTTGCCAAAAGGATCCAGAAGACAGAGCTGGTGAGTGTCTGAAGAATGCTGGAGAATACAGTAAACACCGCTGGGCTGCAGTCTCTAGAAGTCCTTGGTAATACTTGGCAAGGTGTGCACAAAGAGCAACAGTGGAAGCCGGCTGGGGATCAAACACTGTGGATCCAGGCAGGAGATGCAGGTTTGCAGGAATGGAGACAAGCTACGATCTGGTGTTGGAAAACAGGCAGGAACAGATAACTGAAGCGAAGTCCGTGAAACAAGCCGTGATCAGGTGCTGGAGAAGGTAACAAGTCAGTAAAGCAAGCCAGGGGGTCAAACCAGGAGATCGGATCAGACAGGTCAGGAACAAGCCGGGTCACAACAGGAAATCCAAACAGTAATAATACAGAGACTCAGGAACTCAGGAAGGCTGACGACAATCCAGCAATTTGGATCAGACAGTGGCAGCCATTTATAGACCAGCAGGAGGATCTTCCTGTCACATGATGAGCCTATGGCTTCCATTTCTTCTACTGGCAAGATTGCCAGTACTTCTTCTATGGCCATTTCTTCTACTGGCAAGATTGCCAGTACTTCTTCTATGGCCATTTCTTCTACTGGCAAGATTGCCAGTACTTCTACGGACATTTCCCTGACACCCAAACTAACGCAAGTCATCACTGAAGGTTTACTTTTTAGGAAAAACTTAGCAAATAGGATAGGTTCGTTCAACCATTTCTACCCTGCTGGACTTCAGAAATGTACGGGTGTAGGAGAGATGTACTCAGCAAATTTGGTTTTGGATTTTTGTTGAAAACTGGCTACAAGGGTGAGTTCAGAGAGTGGTGATAAATGGGGAATACTCGGAATGGTCAGGGTTGGGGTCCCCCGGGGTTCTGTGCTGGGACAAGAAAAAGAAAGAAGGGGTGCACCAGCCTAGTGTATTATCCTTTGGATGGATTTTATTAAAAAAGATAAAATGAAAACTACTCGCAAGTGTAGCTGAAAGTTTCACAATATAAAGAGTTTCCACAGGTAGCAGCAATGAGTCAGACCCCAAAACACTCCAAATGGTCATAGAGGATGTGATGAGGGCCACTGCTGGCTGACGCGTTTCGAAGCACAACCTTCTTCCTTAGAGCCCAGCAGAGTTTTGTGCTGGGACCAATCCTATTTAATTTGTTCATAAAGTAACTGGAGGATGGGGTAAGCAGTGCAATCTCTGTATTTGTAGACGATACTAAGCTAAGCAGGGCAATAACTTCTCCACAGGATGTGGAAACCTTGCAAAAAGATCTGAACAAATTAACGGGGTGGACATCTACATGGACAATGAGGGTTAATTTAGAAAAATTTAAAATAATGCATTTGGATGGCAAAAATATAAATGCAATCTATATACTGGTGGGAGAACCTCTGAAGGGAATCAAGGATTGAAAAGGACCTGGGGGTCCTAGTAGATGACAGGCTCAGAAATGGCATGCAATACCAAGCTTCTGCTAACAAAGCAAACTGAATATTGGCATGCTTTAAAAAAGGTGATCAACTTCAGAGATAAAACGATAATTCTACTCTACTCTTCCACTCTACAAGACTCTGGTCCAGCCACACCTGAAGTATGCTGTCCAGTTCTGGGCACCAGTCCTCAGGAAGAATGTGCTGGAAATGGAGCGAGTACAAAGAAGGGCAACAAAGATAATAAAGGAATTGAAGGGGGGGAGGTTTTGGGACTTTAAATGTGTTTTTAGCAGTATGCAATTAAATATATATATATGGAATATAAAAAAATGTTTCCATAATAGCCCCCTTATCCCCCCTTTTTTTTTTTTACATTATCCAGGGATGGAGATGCGTTTCAGGAGTGGAATAATGTGCCTCCACAGATCTACCACTGACAGTTAATTATGCATTGTCATTTTTTGACTAGCTGACCCAGGTTGATGTTGTCCGTTTTTGGTTTGGTGGGCATGTTTGGTTCCACTCTTGTATTTCTTTTGTTCTTCCAGTGCTCTTTTTTGCCAGACCAACTATAGGTACGGGCATGGTCAGGTGATCATCTGACCATTATCTATTGATTAGCACTCCTGTGCTCCTATTGAGGAGACTTTAAAATTCATAGTTAGGACTGCAGTAGACAGAGTGCCTTGACGGGGCCTGCAGCTTACACAGGTATTTGCAAATGCATGCAACTAAACCTCTGTTTTAATGCCTACAGCTAGACAGGTTAATTTGGTTTACTGCTTTTATGGACCATCATTTATTTTTCAACAGGACAATTGACCCCAAACACACCTCCAGGCTGACCTGGCCTCCACAGTCACCGGATCTGAACCCAATCGAGAGTGTTTGGGGTGAGCTGGACCGCAGAGTGAAGGCAAAAGGGCCAACAAGTGCTAAGCATCTCTGAGAACTCCTTCAAGACTGTTGGAAGACCATTTCAGGTGATTACCTCTTGAAGCTCATCAAGAGAATGCCAAGAGTGTGCAAAGCAGTAATCAAAGCAAAAGGTGGCTACTTTGAAGAACCTAGAATATGACATATATTTTCAGTTGTTTCACATTTTGTTGTTATGTATATAATTCCACATGTGTTAATTCATAGTTTTGATGCCTTCAGTGTGACTCTACAATTTTCATAGTCATGAAAATAAAGAAAACTCTTGAAATGAGAAGGTGTGTCCAAACTTTTGGTCTGTACTGTATATATATATATATATATATATATATATATATATATATATATATATATATATATATATATATATATTATTGCATACTGCTAAAAACGCATCTCATTTAAAGTCCCAAAACCTCCCCCCCCTTCTATCCATTTACAGGGATGGAGGCCTATGGTAGTTCTATCACATGCCTCATTTTTTTACAAAGATAATAAAGAGTCTGGAGGATAGTAGTTATGAAGAAAGGTTGCGAGCACTGAACTTATTCTCTCTAGAGAGAAGAGACACTTGAGAGGGGATATGATTTCAATTTACAAATACCATACTGGTGATCCCACAATAGGGATAAAACTTTTTTGTGGAAGGGAGTTTAACAAGACACGTGGCCTCTCATTAAAATGACAAGAGAAGAGGTTTAACCTTAAACTACGTAGAGCAGGGGTCTCAAACTCAAATTACCTGAGGGCCGCAAGACAAGTTTTCATATCCCATGGGGGGCCGCATGCAAACTTTCAAACTTCAAAAACAGTACTGGTGTCAGCGAACGTATTATTAACCCCCAGCACTGGTGTCAGCGGACACATTATTAACCCCCAGCACCGGTGTCAGCGGACACATTATTAACCCCCAGCACTGGTGTCAGCGGACACATTATTAACCCCCAGCACCGGTGTCAGCGGACACATTATTAACCCCCAGCACTGGTGTCAGCAGACACATTATTAACCCCCAGCACTGGTGTCAGCGGACACATTATTAAACCCCCAGCACTGGTGTCAGCGGACACATTATTAACCCACAGCACTGGTGTCAGCGGACACATTATTAACCCCCACCACTGGTGTCAGCGGACACATTATTAACCCCCAGCACCGGTGTCAGCGGACACATTATTAAACCCTAGTATTGGTGTCAGCAAACGCATTATTAACCCTGACCACTGCACTGCACACGGACCAATACACACGGGCCACTACACACGGACAACTGTACACGGACCACTGCACTGCACACGGACCAATACACACGGGCCACTACACACGGACCACTACACACGGACAACTGCAAACGGACCACTGCACTGCACACGGACCACTGAACTGCACACTGCCGACAGACCACTACACTGCCGACAGACCACTACACTACACACTGACCACTCACCATCGTGGCACAGCACATCAAGGCTCAGAGCCCAGCAAATTAGGGCACAGCACATCAGGGTAAAGGGCACAGCACATCAGGGTACAGCACATCAATGTACAGAGCCCAGAAAATAAGGGCACATGGCACAGCACATCAGGGCACAGCACATCAGGGTACAGGGACATGAGGGCACAGCGCACATCAGGGCACAGCACACATTAGGGTACAGGGCACAGAACATCAGAGCACAACAGAGTACAGGGCACATCAGAGCACAGCACATAGGGGTACACACAACAGGCCACATCAGGGTACAGAGCACGGCACATCAGGACAGGACATATCAGGACAAGGCACATGGCACATCAGGGTACAGGACATGGCACAGGGTACAGGGCACATGAAACACCACATCAGGGTACAAAGCCCAGCAAATCAGTGTACATGGCACACATCAGGGCACATGAGAGCACATCAGGCACAGCACATCAGTACAGGGCACATGCCACATCAGGGTACAGGGCACAGGGTACCCCAGCACATCAGGGACACATCAGGGTACATGAGGCACATCAGGGTACATGGGGCACATGGCACATCAGGGTACCTGGGGCACATGGCATATCAGGGTACATGGGGTACATCAGGGCACAATCAGAGCACATCAGGCATACCTCCCAATTTTTCAACTTCAGAATGAGGGACAAATGAGCATACCTCCCAACGAAGTTGTTGAGCGGGGGGGGGGGGTCCGCGGATCTGAGTTGTTGAGGGGGGGGGGGTCCGCAGATCAAAGTTGTTGAGCGGGGGGGGTTCCACGGCTCGGAGTTGTTGAGCGGGGATTAACGCGAATAGCAGGGATTAACGCGAATCGCAGGGATTTAGCGTGAATCGCATCGATTTATCGCGAATCGCGTGCCATTTATTACCGGTCCGGCCCGCGGGCCGGTACTTTGAGACCCCTGACGTAGACGGTTCTTTACTGTAAGAGCGGCAAGAATGTGAAATTCCCTCCCACAGGCGGTGGTCTCAGCAAGGGGGCATCAATCGTTTAAAAAAACTATTAGATAAGCACATGAACGACCACAACATACAGGGATATACAATGACATATAATCACACACACGGGTTGGACTTGATGGACTTGTCTTTTTTCAACCTCGCCTACTATGTAACTATGTAATATGTAACAAATCAAATCGATAATTTCTTCTAGGTACGCCCGGTGCTTGTGCAGATGTGTTTTTAAGGAAGGTAGGTTGTTCCAAACATCTTGGAGAACTAACTTTCGATCTACTGTGGATGTAGGCTGCCTCACATCCTTCTGTCTCTTCCTGTAATCCCAGACAGACTTTATGAAGTTAAGATCAAGGCTCTGTGGGCGCTCCTACCCCGTCAAAGGTATGGCTTTTTGGCCACAATTCTTCCATGAAGACCGCGTCTGGCCAGATCTCTGGGGACAGTAGATGGGTATACCTGGGTCACACTGGATTCCTCCAGTTCTGAGTGCTGATGGCTCTTCTGGACATATTTCGATGTCGAAGGGAAGTAAGCATGATGTGTCTTTCATCTGCTGCAATAAAGAGGAAGTAAACTTCCATTTTTTATTTTTACCTATAGGTGAGCCTATAATGAGGCTTAGCTATAGGTAGTGTAAATATCTCCTAAACGTGCACAGTTTAGGAGCTATTTACTGTACATGCAGCTAATGACATCACTGGTGCATGCGCTCTAAAGAAACGGCTACCTGTGCCGTTTTTTGACGTGACGTAATCGCATCTCTGGCGATTCACAGAGCCAGAGTCCGCGAACCCGGAAGCAAGATGGGTGAAGATGGAAGCTTCGTTTTCAGGTAAGTTTCACATAATGTGCTAGTATGCAATGCTATGACCACTGCATTTGCTGTCCTCAACCTTGCCCGTTTCTTTGTGCTCCTTCAAAAAAGCTTGACCAGCACACCTTGAAACCCCAGTCTGCTTTGAAATCTTTGCCTGGGAGAGACCTCCCTGATGCAGTCGAACTACCTTGTGGCTTCTTGCTGTGCTCAGATTTGCTGTGGTGTAGGACCTGGGACTTAAAACTATCTTCTACAACCTCACCTTAGTAGCAGACTTTGGCCCCTTTCACACAGGCATTCAGGTCCGCCTGTCAGTTTTTTAGGAGGACCTAAACAAATGCTCTGTGCACATTTATGGAGCGACAGATGTCACTGACACCCGACCCGCTCCGCCAATGTGTGATGGATGGAAACCCTATTTTCCATCCGTCTGGCGGATCGGATCGCATGAAAACGGACTCTACGGTACGTCGTCATCCAATCCCCCCCATAGGGGAGAGCGGAGCTCTGACATGTCGGTCCCTGCACAGTGTGCATAGACAGACCTGTCATCTGCCTGCTCAGCGGAGATCAACGGAGCGATCCCTGCTGAGCAAAACAGAGCCCGTACACGGACAGGGCCCTTAAGCTGTTCCTCGACTAGTTTTAAGTCTCCTAAACGGCTGTTTAATTTACATCACCAAACTTTTTGGGGGTAGCCTGGAGCTCCACATTAACCACATGGCAATCTCCCCAACATGCATTTACTGCGGCAGGGCGGCCTCTCTGTGCCGGATCAGGTACCTAGTACGTGATCTGACACTTCTGGTTCTGGGGCACGGGCGACTCGATGTCCGCCGGGACCCGTCGATCATTTGAGACACAAGTAGAACGGCAGTCTGTCTGTGTAAACAAAGCAAATTGTCGTTCTGTCAGAGGGGAAGGTACTGATCCTGTGTTTCTATGCAGGAACACGGATCTTTGCCTTTCCCTAGTAGAAGCATCCTCCACACAGTAAGCACAACCTAGGCATACATTTAATCCTTTGATCGCCCCTGATGTTAACTCCTTTCCTGCCAGTGTTATTAGTACAGTGACAGTGCACTGATCACTGGCTTGTCACTGGCCCCCCAAAAGTGTCAGGTGATTTATCTGCCGCAATATTGCAGTCCTGCTATAAGTCACTGATCGCCACCATTACCAGTAAAAAAAAATATCCCACCGTTTGTAGAAGGTATAACTTTGGCGCAAACCAATCAATATATGCTTATTGGAATTTTTGTTTTTCCAAAAAAATGTAGCAGAATACATATTGGCCTAAATTGATGCAGAAATTATATTTTTTTATCGGGTCTGTTTTATAGCACAAAGTAAAAAAAAAATGTTTTTATCTAAAATTGTTTATTTATTTATTTTTTTGTTTATAGCGAAAAGAAAAAAAGCCACAGAGATGATCAAATAGCACCTAAAGAAAGCTCTATTTGTGGGGAAAAAAAGCAGAGCTTTTTTTCTCAGAAAATAGGTGCAGGAACTCAACCACGACCCCGTTCAAATTTCACAAACAGTAAAAGGGTCTTAAAGGGGCAATAAATACCAGGATTGCATTACATACAGAGTGCAGAGTTCAGGGGGTTACACACAGAGTGCAGAGATGTCACTTGTAAACACAAAAACCAGACTTCTGTAATTACAAGTGATTGTGGTGAGCAGGCCCCCCCCCCCCCCCCAAGGGTCTGAGCCAGAGGTGGTGGAACTGAGTTCCCCCAAGTTCCTCCTGAAAAAAAGCCCTGAAAAAAAGGATATAAACTTTATTTGGGCACCAGGTTGCACGACCACGCATTTGTCAGAGTAACCGTATCAAAAAAAATGGCCTGGTTATTGGTTAATGAAGGGGGGTAAATCTTCCAGAGAGCAAGTGGATAATATTAGCTGTTATTTAAAAATAAAAAAATATGGAAATGCTTGATATACTATACAGTATACATGCAGTGACAACACTTTTGTGATATTTTCTCCTGTTGTCAGTAAAAATAAAATAAAAAAAATAAGGTCAGCAAACCTCGCCCACCTACAGACTCCATCGAGGCAAAGGAACGAGTAGGAGCTTTTCATGTGACCAGCTGCCATCAAAAAAGAAACTTCTGATTGGCCACAAGGCGGCGAGAGGATCAACAGGGAGACGTCTGATACGTACACTGATACGTACACCTCAGCCACTACACGCACGAACGCGGTGGGAGGAGCAGCAGCAGCTGATAGGGTAAGAGCTGCCCCTCTCTCCGTTCCGCCCCTCCCAGTTAGGAAGCCGGTGAGCTGAGGCGCTACTGCTGCTCGGTGGTGGTGATAATGTCGTCCTCTTCCCCGGGCTCGGTGCTGAGGGCTGTGGTCTCCCGCTGGAAGTCATACCGACACCGCTTTGTGCCCTGGGTGGCTCTGAATCTGGCCCGGAACCGCAGGTGTGCTCACAGGTCCTTGTTGTCTGGAGACGGTCTGCCCTCTGTTTTGTATACGAGTGCGGCAAAGTACAGCTCCCCCTACAGGCCGGTAGTGGTAGTGACGCACAGTGACTGGTAGTGATGGGAGGGTAAGGGACGCTTCTAGTCTACGTATAATACAGAGACATGCCTGGCTTCTATGATTACTACTTCCAGTCATTCATCTGGTTTACCCCCCCCCCCCCAGAGGGATAATTCTGTGCCCCCTTCTAACCTACATGTAAAAAATATGCATTTATTTTTTAGAAAGTTATTTTAGAAACCCAAAAAATATATTTATTTTCTGAAAGCAGAGACCCTGGAGATTAAAATAGTGGTAGTTGCAATTTTTTAATGTTGCACGTGATTTGTGCAGCCGTTTTTAACCATGTCAGCCCTGGACCATTTTGCTGGTCAAAGACCAGGCCACTTTTTGCGATTCGGCACTGCGTCGCTTTAACTGACAATTGCGTGGTCGTGCAACGTGGCTCCCAAACAAAATTGACGTCCCCCCCCCCACAAATAGAGCTTTCTTTTGGTGGTATTTGATCACCTCTGTTTTTTTTGCACTATAAACAAAAATAGGGAGGACATTTAAATAAAAATTCTATATTTTTTACTATAAGAAATATCCCCAAAAATATATTTTTTTTCCTCAGTTTAGGCTGATACGTATTCTACATATTTTTTGTAAAAAAAAAATCGCAATAAGCGTTTATTGATCGGTTTGTGCAAAAGTTATAGCGTCTACAAATTAGGGGATAGCTTTATGGCATTTTTATTAAGATTTTTTTATTAGTAATGGTGATCAGGGATTGTTTTTGTGACTGCGACAAGGTGGACACTTTTGACACATTTTTGGGACCATTGTCATTTTACAGCGATCAGTGGTGGTGCACTTCATGTGGTGTTTACACTAGATCAGTGGTTCTCAACCTGGGGTCGGGACCCCCTCAGGGGTCAAATGATGATTTGCCAGGGGTCACCAAATCCTGAGCTGTTCTTGAAGCCCACACCACTCTCCCAGTCTTTTTGCGGCTGCCCAGCAAGGCTGTCCCTGAAACCTGCGGCTGCCCACTTTGCAGCTGCCCATTCAGTGGATGGCATGGCTGGGGGGGGGGCAGAGACTACAGGTCAGCTGACTGGTGAGGAATGTGAAGTAGGAGGGGCTAGAGGAGACCCTATCTCCTGATTTCGGCATAGGTGTCACTGCTATGAGACCCCACAAACATGACCCGTTGGGGCACCTTGAGCACTGGAGTTGAGAAATATTGATCTAGGAGTGTCTGCTTTCAGAAAATATATTGCTTTTGGAGGTTTTATGTAATCTTTGATAATATTAGAGTCAGTTCGCCAAAGTAAGGTATCGGATTTGTGGTAAATACCAAAACAATTGAGATTTTTTTTATTAAAGTCAATTCACAAAAAAAAACTCTTGTCAATTATCTTATGGTACAAGCAGACAATATTTTAGGGCGATAACACGGTGAACATTACACTGACCAGTAAGGTAAAAGAATTAGAGGTCGGCCGATATATCGGCCGATATTTGGCATTTTTTAAAATAAAATAGCGATTGTTGCAATATTTTACGTCACACGTTACTTGCGCAGCAGCTTTTCAAATGCATTTTTTTGGGAACAAATACACTTTAATGAATTAAAAAATAAACCGTAGAGTTGGCCCTTTTTTTTTGTCCAAAAGTTTTGATTACCTGTTTGTGTATTTAAAGCGGAGTTCCACCCAAAAATGGAACTTCCGCTTAATCCCCTCCCCCTTACATGCCACCTTTGTTATGTAATTTTTTTGGGGGGGGAGTGGGGGCTTCAGTAGGAGTGGGACTTCCTGTCCCACTTCCTGCTTCTGCCGAGAGGCTGGTAAGGCGATTAGGCCTAATCGCCTTACTGCAGCCCCTCTCTTTGGAATCATCTAGGACACTGACAGGTCCTAGACGATCCCCCGTCCAATCAGCGGCTCGCGCATGCGCAGTGGGTGCCCTGCCGTGAAGCCGAAGGCTGTCACGGCTGGGTGCCCACAGTCGCATTGAGGGTGCTGGCCCGGGGAGGGGGGAGAGGAGCGGAGCTCCGGTCGGTGCGTCGCTGGAACGTGGAGAAGGTAAGTGTCTGTTTATTAAAAGCCAGCAGTTACACTTTTTGTAGCTGCTGACTTTTAATAAACATTACATTTGGGTGGAACACCCCTTTAAGATTATACATTCTAAATGATACATACCAGTGCACTGATTGGAGGCTTGTTGTGTTTAAAATAAATGTTTACATTTCAGAAATTTTCTGTATCACTTATTACTTAAAGCGGAGTTCCACCCAAAATTAGAACTTCTGCTTTTTGGAATCCTCCCCCCCCCTCTGGTGTCCCATTTGGCACCTTTCCGGTGGGAGCAGATATCTTTTTGTAAGCCAGGTATTTTCTCCCTCTTCCGCCGTGCCTACTCCGTCCCCCCATTGTATTCTGGGAGACTCACAGGTCCCAGAAGACAGCAGGGATCAGTAGAATTGCACAGCGCTAATCGCGCATGCGGAGTAGGGAACCAGGAAGTGAAGCCGTGAGGCTTTACTTCCTAATTCCCTTACCGAAGATGGCGGCGGCAGCACTCGAGCCAAGGGAGGAATCAGCTTTCGGTGCCAACATGGCGGGCGCCCAGGACAGGTAAGTGTCCATATATTAAAAGTCAACAGCTGCAGTATTTGTAGCTGCTGCATTAAAAAAAAAAATTCCCTGCGGAACTCCACTGCTTTCACACTGGAGCGGGCTGGTGTTGACAGTAAAACGCAGCGAGCTTTAGCGGTGCTTTACCATCATTCTAGCAGCGCTATTCGGCCATCATTCTAGGGGCGCTTATATCCCAGCTATTGGCCGATGAAGGGGTTAAATGCTCCCGTGTAGTGCCACTGCAGAAGAGCTTTGCAGGCGCTTCAACAGCGGTGCCCATTCATTTTAATGGGCAGAAGTGGTGGAGGACACACTGCTCCAAAGATGCTGCTTGCAGGACTCTCATTCATTACAAAACCGAATGTTAACATGATCGGAAAGCTAGAGATATGGAGCTTTCCTTTAGCTGCTGGTAACTGTGCCAGGAGCACGCAGAGCGCCCGCTCTGTTTATCTTTAGGTACGCATATTATAATATTGGCTTTACTATGTAAGGAGACAGTACAATTCAAAACAAGAGGGTTAGAGGAGCTCTACTCATGTGAGCTTTAAAATCTAAGGGGGGAGGTGTTAATAAACATAAAAAGCCTGGAACTCCGCTTTAACCACTTTCTTGCTGTCGCAATTTGAGAATTGCGCGGTCATGCAACACTATACCCAAATGGAATTGTTATAATTTCTTTCACGCAAATAGCACTTTCCTGATAGGTGACACTGATGATGAGGCACTGGTGGGCAGAGGTTGGGATGGATGTCCCTTTAACAGAAGCCGGTTACCGGCTGGCTTTCTTTTCTCCTCACTCTGATCATGAGGCTGGAAAAGCCGATAACTGGCTTCTGTTTACCTCCGTGATCAGCTGTCATTTGCTGACATGACAGCGGTTCACATGGTAAAGGGCCGCTGTGACTGGCACTTTACCCTGTTTTGTGATCAGCCGAATCCAAAGGACTTGCCTGTGGGCTGCGACGACGCATGAGCAGCGTAATCATGGGAGGTGATCTATGGAGGCCCTCCCGGCCCTGGAGCCCAAGCTGTAGCCGTCTTGGGACTATAGCTTGGGCGGAAAGTGGTTAAGCTTACAATACACAGACAGTTAATGTTCATTCAGCTCACTAATATATTTCTCCATCCACACTAAACGGCATGGATAGAGGAATCTCCCCTAACAGCTGTTGTATTCAGGTAGCCACAGAGGTGCTGCATCGTAAACACTAGGTTAGTGGATGTGTTTTTAGAGTGCCTTAAAGTATTCATACCCCCTGAAATGTTTACATTTTGTCATGTAACAACCAAAGATTGTAATGTATTTTATTGGGATTTTATGTCCAACACAAAGTGACACATAATTGTGAAGTGGAAGGAAAATGATAAATGTTTTTTTAATTTTTTGTTTTTCTTTTTTTTACAATAAATATGTGAAAAGTGTGGAGTGCATTTGTATTCCGCCCCCTTTACTCTGATACCCCTAACTAAAATCTAGTGGAACCAATTGCCTTCAGAAGTCACCTAATTAGCAAATAAAGTCCACCTGTGTAATTTAATCTTAGTATAAATACAGCTGTTCTGTGAAGCCCTCAAAGGTTTATTGGAGAACCTTAGCGAACAAACAGCATCATAAAGGCCAAGGAACACACCAGGTCAGGAATAAAGTTGTGGAAAAGTTTAAAGTAGGGTTAGATTCTAAAAAAATATACCAAGCTTTGAACATCTCATGGAGCACTGTTCAATCCATCATCTGAAAATTGAAAGAGTATGGCACAACTGCAAACCTAACAAGACATGGCCTTCCACCTAAACTGACAGCTTGGCAAGGAGAGAATTGGAAAAGCAGCCAAGAAGCCCATGGCAACTCTGGAGGTACTGCAGAGATCCACAGCTCAGGTGGGAGAATCTGTCCACAGGACAACTGTAATGCCACGTACACGACCAGTTTTTCCGTCAGAATATACTCTGACCGTTTTTTCAGACGGATTTCCGCTCAGGCTGTGTTGCATACACACAGACACACCAAATTCCGACCGTCAAAAATGCAGTGAAGTACAAAACTACGACGAGCCTAGAAAAATGAAGTTCAATGCTTCTGAGCATGCATCAAATCGTTTCCGAGCATGCATGTTTTTTTCTCCGTCGGAATTCCATACAGACAAACAGAATTTCCGATAGATTTTTTTCGTCTGACATACACACGGTCAGAATATCCCATGATAAAATTCCATCTGACTTTTTTCATCAGAAATTCCGACCGTGTGTACGTGGCATTAGTTGTGCACACCACAAATCTGGTCTTTATGGAGAAGTGGCAAGAAAAAAGTCCATTGTTGAAAGAAAGCCATAAGAAGTCCCATTTGCAGTTTGTGAGAAGCCATGTGGGACACAGCAAACATGTGGAAGAGGGTGCTCTGGTCAGATGAGACCAAAATTTAACTTTTTGGCCTAAAAGCAAAACGCTATGTGTGGCGGAAAACTAACACTGCACATCACCCTGAACACACCATCCTCGCCATGAAACATAGTGGTGGCAGCATCATGTTGTGGGGATGCTTTTCTTTAGCAGGGACAGGGAAGCTGGTCAGAGTTGATGGGAAGATGGATGGAGCCAAATAAAGGAAAATCGTAGAAGAAAACCTGTTGGAGTCTGAAAAAGACTTGAGACTGGGGCGGAGGTTCACCTTTCAGCAGGACAACGGCCCTAAACATACAGCCAATGGAATGGTTTAGATCAAAGCATATTCATGTGTTGGAATGGCCCAGTCATAGTCCAGAACTAAATCCAATTGAGAATTTGTGGCAAGACTTAAATTGCTGTTCAGATGCTTTCCATCTAATCTGACAGAGCTTGAGCTATTTTGCAAAGAAGAATGGGCAAAAGTTTCACTCTCTAGATGTGCAAAGCTGGTAGAGACATCCCCAAACATGACTTGCAGCTGCAATTGCAAAGAAAGATGTTTCTACAAAGTATTGAAAACCATTCATGATTTTCCTTCTACTTCACAGTTATGTGCAACTTTGTGTTGGTCGATCACAATAAAATACATTTACGTTTTTGGTTGTAACATAACACAATTTAAAAAAATGTAAGGGGGTATGAATACTTTTAAAGACACTGTATATGCATCTGTTAAAATTACCTGAAAATTAACTGATATGAGCCTCCTGTAATCACTGGTAAAGCAGCACTTGGACTGGGAGAAGGGAAAAATGGCACTGAAGCAGCCTGGCTCTGATGTATTGCACAGTGCTGTCCAATACTTCGAGTTTCCTGAAAGTCGAGACAGAGTGATGATCTTATCAGCATGTTGCTGCTCCTTCATTGTCCAATCATGTTTTAGAGCCTACTGCATTGTTCAGCCGCAGTTAAGCCAGCATGTTAGTTTATCTAAATCAAGCTTTACACTTTTGATGAATGATCTTTTTTATTCTCTCTACACAGAACCTTGCGCTATGTCTCGGAAAGCAGTAGTGACAAACTTGTTTCTGATGCCGTTGTGAACAGCACACTAATCAGCGTCTTCCAAGCTTTATTCAGGGCTGATTTGTACAGACAGAGAGACCTCCTCCATATGCTTCCTGATTGCACTAAAGTCTTGTATTATAACCCAGACACTGGAGAGACACAGAACTGCCACGCGGACCGGGATGTGACTTTACAAGTGGATGAGATATCATACAGGTCTCTCGGGTTTACCATTGAACGACGCCCAAGCTCTCTGGACTCAGCTGGGATTGGCGTTTTTGTTTCTAGAGGGTTTGTGCCCAAAGGATCCGTAGTGTCTATGTACCCCGGTATAGTTTACAATTTGAATTGGACTTGTGTTTAACTCCTGGCAAACAGCTCCATACACAGTTTAAATATGTATATTTTGCTGTTGTAATTTTGGCCAGCCATTTTTGTAATATACATTGGGGATAATAATTATTTGATCCCCTGCAGATTTTGTAAGTTTGCCCATAAAGAAAGAAATGAAGGGTCTGTAATTGTTATCACAGGTGTTTTTTTTAATGATAGAGGCAGAATATAAACCAAAAAAACAGAACAAAGTGTAAAATAAGTACAGTGGAACCTCGGATTACGAGCATAATCCGTTTCAGGAGAATGCTCGTAATCCATAGCAAAGCGAGTTTCCCCATTAAAGTCATTGGAAACTAAAATAATTTGTTCCGTGTTGACTTCAATGGCATGCAATACAGAGGTGGGAGGGTGCCAGAGAGCCTCGGAAACAGCCGGAAAGGCTTGGGAATGGAATATTTCAGTGTCTTTCCGAGCATTTCCGAACGTGCAAGACAACACTCGCAAACAGTTAGGTTTTTAAAAAAATACAGTGCTCGTATTGCGAAATGCTCGTTAACCACGTTACTTGCAGTCCGAGGTTCCACTGTATTTGGTTCCCTACCAACCAACAATACAGGAAGTGCTCGTGTGGTATACAGATTTGTCCTGACAATTTAAGAAGGTGCTCCCAACGACAACTGATTGTGTGTGTGTGTGTGTGTGTGTGTGTGTATATAAAAGACACCTGTCCACAGGATCTTTCTTCCATTCAAACCTCACGATCATGGGCAAGACCAAAGAGATGTCAAAGGACATCTGGGACAAGATTGTAGACCTGCACAAGACTGAAATGGGCTACAAGAGCATGGACAATAAGCTTGGTGAGAAGGAGAAAACTGTTGGAGTAATCATTCATAAATGGAAAAAATACAAAATAACCATCAATCGCCCTCGGTCTGGAGCACCATCCAAGATTTTGCCTCATGGGGTAAGGATGATCATGAGAAAAGTGAGGGATCAGCCCAGAGAACTATACAGGAGGATCTTGTGAATGATCTCAAGGCAGTTAAGACCAGAGTCGCCAAAAAAACCATTGGCAACACAATACGCCACCATGGATTAAAATCCTCCAGCGCCCAGCAAGGTTTCCCTCCTCAAGAAGACACATGTACAGGCCCATCTGAAGTTTGCCAATGAACATCTAAATGATTCAGAGAAGGACTGGAAGAAAGTGCTGTGGTCAGAGGATACCAAAATTGAGCCCTTTGGCATTAACTTGACTGACCTTGTTTGAAGGAAGAAAAATGCTGACTATGACCATAAGAACACCATCCCTACAGTCAAGTACAGATGTGGAAACATTATACTTTGGGGCTGTTTCTCTGCTAAAAGGTACAGGCAGACTTTGCCGCATCTAGGGGTCATGTATTGTAAAATCTTGGATGATTCTGGGAATGGACAGACTGCTTATAGGCTAGGCCTGATTCCCCTAACTAGTGAATGTAAACAGAAGCTTTCCACTGGAAGCCAAAGGTGGGGGATACACCCTGAAATGGTTATATTAAGGTGGTAATTGCCCTGTTTATAAAAAATTATAAAATATAATTTGTGGTATACTAGATTTCTTGGCACTGTGTTTATTCGCGGATACGTACAGAGCTATCTATAACTGCCTGATATTTGTGTATGGCTGTACTTTTTTGGTACTGTTTCTTTGCTATGTGTTTTTTACTTTTTCAAATAAACTCTTTTTGATAAAAAAATAAAAAATCTTGGATGAGAACCTTCTTTCCTGCCAGAACACTGAAGATGGGTCATGGATGGGTCTTCCAGCATGACAATGACCCAAAACATACCACCAGGGCAACAAATGTGTGGCTCAAGAAGAAGCACATTAAGGTCATGGCGTGGCTTAGCCATCCTATAGAAAATGTATGGAGGGAGCTGAAAAGTTGCCAAGTGACAGCCAAGAAACCTTAAGGATTTAGAGAAGATCTGTAAAGAAGAGTGGACCAAAATCTTTCCCGAGATGTGTGCAAACCTGATCATCAACTACAAGAAACGTCTTACCTCTGTTCTTACCAACGAGGGTTTCTCCACCAAGTACTAAGTCACGTTTTGCTCGGTGATCAATTCCTTATTTTTCTCACTAAACTGCAACTCAATTTCTAACATTTGTATTGTGCATTTTCTGGATTTTAGGTTGATATTTTGTCTCTATCATTTAAAATACAGCTATGATAACAATTTTAGACGCTTCATTTCTTTGTAAGTGGGCAAACTTACAAAATCTGCAGTAGATCAAATAAGTTATTTTCCCAACTGCATATATATTTTATCACATTATGGCATCAACCTGCAGAGGAAACATAAAAAACAAAAAAAAAATGTAGTTTACTACCAATTTAATGTCTAATTCCAGTCAGAGAGTTGAGTACACAGTTAAAGTACTAATGGTGGTTTTATCAACTGAAGGATTTGTACTTTTGAGCAGACATTTTTGTAATGCACATACCTCTACTACTCTGGATTATTACTCTGATACTTTTTGGTTTACCTATACTTTTTCCTGGGTCAGCTTTACTACTTCTTGGATTGAGAACAATGTAAATTCATTGCCCAATAATGAAGCTAGAAGTGGGGAGGTGACAAAAAAAAGGTAACAAAGCTGAACCAGAAAATAAGCGGGTCACTTGTCTGTGTACAAGGGAACTGTATATCGTAAGAATTTTTTACCAGAATTCTGAATTCTTCAGCAGGTATATTAGTAATCGCATATGCATTTAAACTTTGTGTCGAGCTGTTTGCACTTTTGCAGTCAAATTTGAGAAAATCAATGTGTTTTTGTTCCCATTCACACAGCATGCATGTATATGTGTGTATATAGATGTGTATATATTCAATAGATATCTCACAAAACGTACATCTTTTCATGTGACAACACTAAAGAAATTACACTTTGCTACAATGTAAAGTAGTGAGTGTACAGCTTGTACAACAGTAAATTTGCTGCCCCCTCAAAAAACTCAACACACAGCCATTATTGTCTAAACCGCTGGCAACAAAAGTGAGTACACCCTTAAGTGAAAATTTCCAAATTGGGCCCAATTAGCCATTTTCCCTCCCTGGTGTCATGTGACTCGTTAGTGTTACAAGGTCTCAGGTGTGTTAAATTTGGTGTTGTAGCTCTCACTTTCTCATACTGATCACTGGAAGTTCAACATGGCACCTCATGGCAAAGAACTCTCTGAGGATCTGAAAAAAATTATTTTTTGCTCTACATAAAAATGGCCTAGGCCAGGGGTGCCCAAACTTTTAAAGAGTAAGGGCCACTTAAGCGACTTGGTAACTGGTCACGGGCCACAATAAGTGACAGGTCCATGTCCACTCTGCATATGCAGAGCTGACACGGACACAGCCCACTCTACTCTATCGACCCTCAGATCTGATCTGCCCAGATGGAAGGGGACGAATCATCTTCTTCTTTTATTTATTTTTTTGCAGATTGGATTGGAGGCAGGTGGGTGTAAACAGGCACAAGTCTGTTTACAGATGTTGCTCCATAGAGGTGATTGGATTGGACCAATCGTATCAAAGCGGCCTAAGGCCGCTTTCATACTGATGCACTGCGGTTTACTCACACCGAGGGTTCAGCGCAGTGCACCTGTGGGTTAGCTGCAGTTTGCCCTAAACTTCTATTATATCCTGCAGGTGTGCACTTTCTGAAAGTGCAACAAACCCGCAGGTAATGCAGATAACAGAAGTCTATTGCCGCGTACACACGGTCGTTTTTTGCGATGAAAAAAAACGACGTTTTTTAAAACGTCATTTAAATTGATCGTGTGTGGGCAAAACGTCGTTTTTTGTCTTAAAAAAAACGACCAAAAAAAAATTCCAACATGCTTGAATTTTTTGTGTCGTTTTTCAAAACGTCGTTTTTTGTTTCACAAAAAGTCACCGTGTGTAGCAAAAACGTCTTTTAAAACGACGTTTTTCAACCCGCGCATGCCCAGAAGCTAGTTATGAAGCGAGCTTCAATGGAAAAGTGTGGTGAACGTAACCTCGTTTTTTGTGAAAAAAACGATGGTGTGTATGCAACATCGTCTTTGAAAGTGATGTTTCAAAAACGTCGTTTTTTACTTCACAAAAAACGTCGTTTTTTTTCATTGCAAAAAAACGACCGTGTGTACGCGGCATATGGCTCTATTACCTATAGTGCAGGTAACATGCAGGTGTTCTGTGCTGCACCTGCGGATCAGTTTGAAAGCAGAACAGTAACCACTGCAGAACAGATATGCCCATTATAGACACTGTGATTTTAGTAATAAACTTTTAATACGTTTTCCATTCAGGTATTGCTGGCTGTTGCTGTCCCAGGCAGAGCGCATTTGGTATCACTCCGCCTGTGACAGGAGTTGGAGGTATACAGGAACCATCGGCCTATGCAGCTCTGCAGTCGCTTGCTTCCTCTGTCGGCTTCATTCATAACACTGATGCCCTGGGATGGTGGGTCGGCAACCCACGATCTGGGTTTGCCAACACGCCATCCCAGAGGAGGAGGTCATGGGCCACATCACAGGGTTCCGCGAGCCACTGGTTGGGCATCCCTAGCCTAGGCTATAAGAAGATTGACAAGACCCTGAAACTGAGCTGCAGCACGGTGGCTAAGACCATACAGTGGTTTAACAAGACAGGTTCCATTCAGAACAGACTTCACCATGGTCGACCAAAGAAGTTGTGTGTGTGTGTGTAAGTGCTCCGCGTCATTTTTAGAGGTTTTCTTTGGGAAATAGATGTGCAGAGGTTGAAGGGATGGGGGTGAGCCTATCAGTGCTCAGACCATACGCCGCACACTGCATCAAATTGGTCTGCATGGCTGTCGTCCCAGAAGGAAGCCTGTTCTAAAGATGCACAAGAAAGCCTGCAAACTGTTTGCTGAAGACAAGCAGACTAAGGACATGGATTACTGAAACCATGTCCTGTGGTCTGATGAGACCAAGATAAACTTATTTAGTTTAGATGGTGTCAAGCGTGTGTGGCGGCAACCAGGTGAGTAGTACAAAGAAAAGTGTGTCTTGCCTACAGTCAAGCATGGTGGTGAGAGTGTCATGGTCTGGGACTGCATGAGTTCTGCCGTCACTGGGGAGTTACAGTTCATTGGGGGAACCATGAATGCCAACATGTACTGTGACATACTGAAACAGAGCATGATCCCCTTCCTTTGAAGACTGGGCGCCTGTGCAGTATTTCCAAAATAACGACACCCAAACACACCTCCCAAGACAACCACTGCCTTGCTAAAGAAGCTGAGGGTAAAGGTGATGGACTGGCTAAGCATGTTTCCATATCTAAACCCTTTTGAGCATTTGTGGGGCATCCTCAGAGGGTGGAGGAGCGCAAGGTCTCTAACATCCACCAGCTCTGTGATGTTGTCATGGAGGAGTGGAAGAGGCCCCAGTGGCAACCTGTGAAGCTCTGGTGAACTCCATATACCCAAGAGGATGAAAGCAGTGCTAGAAAATAATGGTGGCCAAACAAAATATTGACATATTGGGCCCAATTTGGACGTTTACTCACTTTTGTTTACGGCGGTTTAAACATTAATGTGTTGTTTTGAGGGGACAGCAAATTTAGTTATACAAGCTGTACACTCACTATTTTTACATTGTAGCAGAGTGTCATTTCTTCAGCGTTGTCACATGAAAAGATATAATAAAATATTTAAAAACATGTGAGGGGCGTACTCACTTTTGTGAGATTATATGTATGTATATATATTTTTTTATTTTCTTACTACTAGCAGTACTTTTTAGACATTTCTCTAGAGGTCATGTCTGATTGCCCAAAAATTTTGAACAATGTCAGAGTGAGCCTATCCCAAGTCCTTATTGACATACAGTGCATGAAGCACAGTCTCTACACCTCTAACTCTTCCACTGCCAGGTTCGTACGGACCTGACGGTAGGGCGTTTTACACACATTCCCGGTGGCTACATCGACAAGCAGATGAAATAAACCTTCATGATGGGACTTTAATGGCACTAGGTTATTATGTGAGTGAATAGAAAAAGGTTTTAAAAGTTTACAAATTCTTTATTACAAAACTGTACAAAAAATTATAATATTAAAAATGGGTTGGCTAATTTTGTCTAGATACGATGTACTCAAGAAGGAAATCACCAAAGAGGAACAGTGGAGGACACGTTTCGAAATTAGGTTTTCTTCTTCAGGGGTGCATACACATTAAAAAGAGCAGATTGCCTTTTTTAGAGTAGTGAGTATATCTAGAAACAATACTCAAAGTTAAAAATAATCTTTTATATTGTCTTCTATGCATCACTAGGGGGCGTCAACATCAATGCCCCGCCAGTGATCCACTGGGGTCTGATGATTCAACACGAGAATATTAATGTATGTGCTAGATCAGCGTTTAAAAGAGAAGTCCAGCCTGAGCTTTTTGGCTGGGATTCTCCTAAGGGTTACAGGAGTGCAATTCATTTTGCACTCCTGTGACCTGTTTTCAGCGGAGAGCGATCTGAAGTCCGTTTTCCGCTGACGTCTCTGCCCTCAGTCGAGGCAGCGCGTCATCACGACTTCCCAGGTCTGGATCCGCCAGCTGCCTTGATTGATGGTAGTCTCAGCGAGCTGCTGAGACTGCCTCCCCCACCCCTCCACAGCTCATTGCTCCAATGAGCGTGGAGGATCAGAGTAGAAGCAATGCTGACTGTGAGTCAGCATCGCTCTGCTCGGGGAGGAGTGAAAACCGAGTCATGAGCGTTCCATGGCTTAGTTCTCAGTGCAGAGACACCGGGGAACAGCTGCAGCATCGGTCTTATGCGACATCCACCGAAGTATGTATGAATAGCCAAAAAAAAGAAAACCATACTTCTCTTAAGATCATTCTGTTGAACAGTCACCAAAAGTAAAAGGAAGAAAAAGGGAAAATTCATCGCACACCATGGAAGGAAGAACTTCTGTAGAATATTTGCTTTATTGTCAAAGTGCCAAAGCATGTAAACATGACGTTACAGGTACATTGGTAGACCGGTTTCACACGGGTAACCCGTGCTTGTGAACAAGACATATGTTTGTTTCATATAGCTATAGTAACATATGATTGAATAGTAATGTACTGAATGAATTGCACCGATGAACTGTTACTTTTTGTAACTTTCTCAATTACTTTATTTTAATAGGTGCCATTTACCAAAACTATGAGCCCATATTTTTTCAGTCGGTCGGAAACCCATTTATTTTTCGGTGCCTGGATGGTATTCTCATTGACGGGAATGACAAGGGGATCTCAAAGTCTGTATACCGGTAAGACGTGTTGCCTTTCATTGAAAAGTAATATTACATGGAGTGCTCTGGTTGTAAATTGTAAATCTTGGAATAATTGGCTTTGCGTTTAAGTTGTTAAAATGAGAAAACTGTTTTGCCTTTAGCAACCAATCCGCTTCCTATTTTTCTATTGGCATTGATTCGTTTTTAGGCGGTAAACACGGGCAGTCCATCAGTTAAACAGTTTCTAAATGAGGCTAAATGTGTTTCAGATCGTGCAGCGGAAGAGACCGGCTCGGGCCTCTGAAGATGTGTGATTCAACATGGCTGACCAGCTTCCCCCATAATCCACTGGCTGTAGGACAGTATGTTAACAATTGCTCCAATGGTATGTCTGCCCATCCACTTACCAACCTGCCCTGAATTGTAACCTGTTACAAGAGAAACATGGATGTTGCCATTGCCAAAAACACTGATTCCCTTAATTCAGTACTGTTCATTCAATTATTCCCCCATCTTTCCTAACCTGCATGCATGTTCCCCAGGACAGTAAGTCGGAAAGTACTCAAATCAGTGGATCAACATAATAGCCAGGCAAATAGCATTTCTGGAAGGGGTCGGCAATGGCAGTGACCTCACCACCACACTTTTTTTTTAATGATTTTGTAATTTTGTAAAATGCAGTCACTCACAGCAAACTGTAATAATCGTTGCCTCAAAGTAGCCATTAAGAAATGAATTCTGATTGTTTGGTTGCTGTTCATCGCATCAAAGTTTTTCTATAATGGCTACTATTTGTACCATTTACCTGAAAGCAATTTTTGATAGGACATTCACAGTTGTTTGCAGCTGTCTTTTCAATATTGCATATTTAAAAACTTGTAATTGGCCTCCCTGTTGGTCGTATGAATATTAAGGAATGTGATCACAACGCCTTATCCATGTAGGCTAATTTCTATGCCCCCCTCCCCATTGTTTTTTACATTCTCTCCACTGGTGGAAAGAAAACCTTTTGTTGGCTCCATAGCACTAAAGCAGGAGATTACACAGGGCAGAGGATTGTCTCCCACATGTGACTGCCCCAGGCCGTTACCAAGCATCGCTTCTCGGCCTTTTGGCTAAGATCAAGTGTAGTATCTGTTCTTATCAGTTGCCAATAGGTGGTGCTAAGCTGACTGTCCCCAGTACCGGGCGAGGGGGAAAGGGATGGCAGTCAGCGGACGCTAAGCCTGTTGGTGTGGAGGCGAAAGCCTTCTGATCGGGGCAGAGAGGCATGAGGTCGAAGCTGAAAGGCCGGGACCCTGGCCTTTGGCCTGGATTCGGTGGTGTCTGCCCCAGTCAGTTGTTCGGCGAGGGAACCTTTGCTAATCCCTTCGGGGAGAGGCGGGTAGTACTTCCCGAATGTAATTAGGTGGGAGAGATGGGGGTTGTGGGTAGTATTCTGCTGCGGTGGGCTCTCCCCAACCTCTTCTCCTACCTTCCTGGCTGGGAAGGGTGCTGCCGGTCCGGACCAGGGGTCAGGGTCCGTTGAAAAGCCTGTGGAGATAGTGCCCTTGAAGTGGCAGTCCAGGGGTGCCATACATTGCACTGAGTGTTTGAGGGGCACTCAACGTGTGGCACCTTGGGTCACATATCTCCACATACACCTTTTTGACACCTGCCTCTATGGCCGAGCCTTTTGGCTAGGACCAGAGGAATTTTTGTTCCTGGCCGGAGGGCCGGTCATCGTGTTGCACGGTGGCCACTTTCCACTCACCTTCCCACCTTTCCTTTTCCCCCACTTTCTTTTTTATTTTATCCCCTGTTTGTCTTGTTTTGTCACTTTTTGTTTGTTTGGTGCTTGCACTTTTAGTGTGGCGAGTAGGGTGCTGGTCCTCGGGCCTGCTCTGAAAGTCTTGGGAGTAGGTGGACATGGCCTTCTGGCTTAGTTCGCCTGCTCTCATGGGGTCTCCCTTCGGGGAGCCTCACCGAGGAGGGTTCTGTTTCGGCAGTCCCTCCGAGGATGTTAGGCCATGTGGTTTCGGCTGCATGGGCCTTAGTGGGGTCCTTGTGGTTTCGGCTGCTTGGACTCCTATACTCTTTCTCCCTGCCAGGAGCCTAACGCCCCGGGGGATCAGAGCTTGGTCCTTCTCGAAGGACCATTGACGATGGCACCCGTCGCAGTTTTTTGTGTTTCACTCTCTATGTGTGTGCACATTTTTTCCTGCACCGGGTGAAGTTTTTGGGTTGTGTTATGCACGCCACAGGCTTTTCAATATTAGAAAAAAAGTGCTGAGGATTTTAAACAATATATTTGTAACATTTGTAATGTTTTAAATGGCTATATCTGCAAAACAAGCCGGAATGAAGTAATCTAACAGGACCTAATTGTCTTTCTACACTGTCACTTTAAGCAGATGGATGTATTTCATCCTGGAGTCCTAATTTTAACCACTTGCCAACCAGCCGTCATCATTATGCTGCGGCAGGTCGGCACGATCCTGCAAATCGCCGTAGCTGTACGTCGGGTCTTTTAACAGCTCTAGCAGGTGCACACGCGCTGCACGCCGGAGGACCCGATACGCGTAGCCGGCGGCCGCGATGTCCGTCGGCAATGCAAGCCAGAATGGGGATGTGTGTTTGTCTAAGTAGGAACAACAATATGTCTCCTCCTCTAGTCGGCCCTATCCCTATACACACATGAGGGAACACATTTAACCCCTAGTGTTAACTCCTTCCCTACCAGTGACATTTACACAGTAATCAGTGAATTTTTATAGCTCTGATCACTGTATTAATGTTAATGGTCCCAAAAATGCGTTCAAAGCGTCCGATCTGTCTGCCGCAATGTAGCAATCCCTCTAAAAATGGCAGATCGCCTCCATTACTAGTAAAAAAATAAATAAAAATGTCATAAATCTGTTGCTTATTTTGTAGACATTATGGGCCAGATTCACGTACATTGGCGCATATTTTGACCGGCGTAGCGCACCTCCTTTACGTTAGACCGGCGCAATGTAGAGGCGCAATCACTGTATCCTTGTAGTATTTGCGCAGAAATTTGCGCCGGTGTAACGTAAATCCGAGGCGTAAGGCCGAGTAATTCAAATTGGGAAGGATGTGGGCGTGTTTCATTGAAATGAGCCGTGACCCCATGCAAATGAAGGGCCGGCTGCATCGCGCATGCGCACATGAAGCACCTCTGTGTGCATGCTCACAACTCGGGAACGGCGCAATCGGTGAAATTGGGAGTGGACCCGGGCAACTTAGTGAACTACGCAGACAGCATAAATAGACAGACACAAACGCCCTTCCTTTGCAAAAGTACATCCCTTTGTATCCCTTCCTATACAGCAAGGTGCTTTTGTTCTGTTGTGTGTTCGCGTTTGTTGTGTTGTGACTTGTCTTTGTGATATTTGTTGACTGTTTGATCTAGTGTTTTGTAGAATATATTTGATAGTGTCTTTTGGTGACTGGTTGTGCGACTTTTTGGTTGATAGATTTTGTTTGTTTTGTTGCTTGATTTTTTCCTGCTTGTTTTTGTGAGTGATTTTTGGTGATTGTTTGGGAGAGAGTTGTTGTATGAGCAATTTTTCTTTGGGGGAGAAACAAATTATTGCCCGGGCCCTTACCCAATATGGCCGTTTCCTAATGGCCCGGAGAGTGCCAACACCACCCCGGCCAGGAAGAAGGAGATTTTGCAGAACATTACCGACCAGGTAAATTCATTGGGGGGGGGGGGGGAGACCCGGACACGCGAGGGGATCATAAAGAAGATCAATGCCCTGTTAGGCTGACAGCGGAGGAGCGTGCGGTGGCCCACACCTTTAATAGGTAACAAGTGGAGAGCCTGCCTGGCTATGACTCCATTCAGGAGCCCGTGATGACAGGTAAGGGTTTTTTTTGTCCTATCTGGTGTGTAGCATGTGTGGGGGGGAAGGGGGGAATATGTGGCAAGTGTGTGGATCCTCCAACCTGTGAATGTTTTGTGTCATCCACAGATGTGCAGGAGGGTGCTGGGCCATCTGGCCTGACTGCACCATCCCCGGGACACCAGCCTGATGAGGACCCCCAGACAAGGCCGGAGTCCTTGGAGGAGGAGGAGGAGGAGTTGGAGGAGGTGGATTGTTATTTTTGGAGGAGTCTTCCCCTCTGGCTGGCAGCAGCCAGCCCTCCATAAGGGGTAGCCCCTCCCACTCCTCCCCCAACAGGGCTCCCCTCCCAAGGGGCTACCCTTCTCCCCGGCCACAAGCATCAGCTGGAGGCAGGAAGTCGTCCCAGAAGACCAGGGGGTGGCCGAGGTTCCGCCTGCCAATCTCAGAAGGGACCAGGCCCTTCAGACCCACCATCTGGGACAGGTCAGCCAGACTTTGGTGCGGATGGAGGAGAGCCTGTCCTCCATAAAGGATATGCTTGGGGACCTGGACTGCCACTCCCTGGCTCTTACAAACTGCCTAAACGAACTGCAGACTACTACAGCAGACGTTGGGCAGGATGTGAGGGCCCTCACCCAGGCTATCTATGCCAATACGGCATCACTAAGTGCTGGCCTGACCAGAATTGCCGTGGCCTTGGAGGGCAGGCCGCCAGGTGGGCAGAGACCAGGGGCTGCTCCTCCTTCCCCGGATTACCCCCCCCCCATGAGTCTCCCCTGAGGAGCCGGGGCCGTGGGCACCCCAGGCGTGGGTCACGCCAGTGGCATTAATTTGGTTTCCCTTTTTTTTCTGGACTTTTTTTTTTTTTTTGGCTGGGAATTTTTTATTTATTTTTTGTGTTGTGAATGATTTCGGAATGTGAGGGTGACATTCCTGCCGGAAAAGGGGTGTCGCCCTCATTTGTGGTGGATAAGGGTTCCCCAGGACCAGGGAGAAGTGATCCCCAGGTCCGTGTGAATGGTGTATGAATGTACAGTGACATAATTGGAGCCGTGGCGTGGCGTGGCTGCTCACAAGTCCTGCATGGTGGGCTTGTGCTAATCCAATTTGATGAGGATGTGATGTGTCTGTGCTAGGGACCACAGTGGTGTGCATGCATGCATTCTCATTGTGCCATGATTAATGTGCGTGTTTAATGTGCAAAGATGCCTAATGTGAGCTGTCTCCTGGCTGCTCTTCCCTCAGAAGAAGAGGTATCCTCGGTTAGGGGGGGGATTGTCTGGTTCAGGGGTCAGGTCATCACGTATGTCAATCTGCAGGCCCTTTCTTACTGCGAAGTTGTGCAGCAGGCAACATGAACCGATGATCTGGCACACAAAGTTTGGGGAATACAACAGGGTCCCCCCAGACTTATCCAGGCATCGGAAACGTGACTTTAGGAGGCCAAAGGTGCGCTCCACCACTGCACGTGTTTGGGCGTGGGCTTCATTGTATCTTTCCTCTCCTGGGGTTTGGGGGTTCCGGATAGGAGTCATGAGATGGGGTCCCAGTGCATATGTAGAGTCACCTGTAAGGGAAAAGACAGGAGGATGTTAGTCATGCATGTGGCCCTTGTGATGTGTGCATCATGGGGGGGGGGCAGTCATGCCTGCCACCCATGTCACTCACCAACCAGCCAGGTGTCCCCATACACGTTCTGTTCGAATTCCATTCGGATGGGGCTCTGATTGTATATGTAGCTGTCATGGCTGGACCCTGGGTGTTTGGCACGGACGTGCCATATGAGGCCTTGGGCATCGACTATCACCTGTATGTTGATGGAATGCCAATGCTTCCGATTGCGGTATATGTGCTCTGTCTCATGGGGGGGGCTGGAGTGCCACATGTGTGCAATCAATGGCCCCCACGGTGCGTGGGAATCTGGCAATTCTGTAGAAATCTGTCATTGCCTTCAGCCGCAGGTCCTCAGTGGTGGGTTTGATGATTTGGTTGGCCATGCGTCTGAGGATTGCAGGGATAACCTGGTGCACACATCTGCTCATGGAGGATTGTGACATCCCAGGCTCCACTCCACTTGTTCTTTGAAAAGAGCCACTGGCAAGGAAATGGAGTGTTGCCAGGACCTTGACCAGTGGCTGCACTGCATGTGAGGCTGGTGATGTCCTTCTGTAGGGTTGTGGTTAATTCCAGGATGGCATGAGGGGTGAATCTGAAGATGCGATACACCTCAGAATCACTCATGCCAAAGAGGTCTATGCGTGTGCGGTATATCCTCTCCCGTGCCCTCCTCCTTCTTTGCTCCTCTAAAGTCATTAGTATGGCTATGAGCAAGGATGCCCCTGACATGTTGGCATAAAGTTTGTTGTCCAGCAAGTGTGACTGCTCAGCTCCTCACTAACAGTGTTGCTTTAGCTGACATGTAGACGGATTGTCTAATTTTATTCCACCTTTTTATATGGTCTAATTTTAGACTGGACGTGCAGCTGTTGCGCACAGCGCGTAGCCTGCGCTGCACCAACTTTCTTTTGTGGATTCCCGTAACTCCCTCATTTGCATATTTGAATAGCCGGATACGCCGGTCTATCGAAATTACGCCGGTCCAAAAAAAGTAGATTTCATGCGTATATCGTTTTGGGGATGCGGCGCATCGATACGCATGCGCAAATTTAGACTTGCCCTGCGCATCTCCTGTAACGCCGGCGTAATGGCTCTGTGAATCTGGCCCAATAACTTTTGTGCGAACCATTCAATATATATGCTTATTGCTTTTTTTTATTTTTTCATACCAAAAATATGTAGAATATATATCGCCCTAAACCGATGAAGATTTTTTTATTTTTTTTTGGGGGGGGGGGGGATATTCTTGAGCAAAACCTGTACCACTCTTATTATTTTTTTTTTTTTTTTTTTTTTCAAAATTGGCACCCTACTTTGGTTTTTAGCACAAAAAATAAACGCAGAGGTGATCAAATACCACCAAAAGAAAGTTCTATTTGTGGGAAAAAAGATGTACATTTTGTTTGTTTTTTTGCATGACCGTGGAATTGTCTGTTAAAGCGACGCAGTGCCATATCGCAAAAAAATGGCCTGGTCATTAAGGGGGAAATTCTTCTGGTCCTTAAGTGGTTAACATTTTGGTTTTAATCCCAGGAGACTGATCTGTCACGTTTTTCCACAGAGAAGGAAGCTAACGTGTGCTATCAGGAATTTGATGTGCCTGACGCATTCCCAGTGGAACTACGACAATACATCCCAAATATTTGCTATTCTCATGAGAGTGAAGGGTTGGTATGTTTTTAATTAGTAACACTTGTCAAATCCTATTATACATATCAGTTTTGTCATGGCATACATAAACAAGTTAATGTTTTTAATAACGAGGACAGTATCCTCTTGCATTATTGTAGGAGCACACAAAATAGCCTAAGCCTGGGAGCCAGTGTGTTTGCGGTAGGATCTGAGGTCTTTTCAGAAGATTAAGACCCCTTTCACATTGAGGAGTTTTTCAGGCGGTACAGCGCTAAAAATATCGCTGCTATACCGCCTGAAAAACTCCTTCACTGCATCCTCAATGTGAAACCCCGAGGGCTTTCACACTGAGGCGATGCGCTGACGGGAGAGAAAAAAATCTCCTGTCACCAAGCATCTTTGGAGCGGTGAGAGGAGTGGCGTGTATACCGCTCCTTCACCGATCCTTCTCATTGAAAACAATGGGAAACCCCGGCAATACTGCACGCAATGCGCCTCTATAGAGGCGCGTTGCGGACGGTATTAACCCTTTATCTGCCGCCAGCGGGGGTTAATACCGCACCGCTAGAGGCCGGTTCCCGCGGCAAATCCGACGGTATAGCGCCGCTATTTTTAGTGGTGCTATACCGCCACCGCGGCTCCCGCCCCAGTCTGAAAGGGGCCTTAATCTAAATTGCTTTTTTTACTTTTACATGGAGGATTCCTTCAACCACTTCACAACATCTCCCAGCAGAACTACTTCATTAAAAAATTACCTATGTCTCTGACACTATGGGCCAGATTCACAGAGCCGTAACTCCTGTCTAACTAGTGTTAGATCGGAGTACTTTCTAATTACGCGCGATTTTTCACTAGTTTGAATCCTCAAATCATGAAAAGACGGCTTTGCGCTTCAATCCGACCGGCTTACGTGTTCGTACGCCTTCGGATCTACGCTGCAATAAAATTGTGGCCGCTGGGTGGACTTCCGGACGTTTTCCGTGTCAGGGTATGCAAATGAGCTTTTGACGTCGATCCCTGAAATTACGATCTTCAATCGCAATCTCTTACGGCATCTTTAGTCATCTTTTCGCTGCGTAATGTTATACCAGCTTTTAGCTGGTCTAATATTAGACAGCCCATGTTAAGTATGGCCGTCGTTCCCGCGTCGAATTGCAACGGTTTCCGACGTCTTTTATTATTTTTTACGTAAGTCGTCCTGGAATAGGAATGTCCGTAAACGACGCTACTCAAAAAAAAAATGACGTAACAACGTTATTTTTCGCAATGCACGGCGGGAAATTTCTGAACGGAGCATGCGCAGTTCGATTGCCGCAGGGACGCGCCTAATTTAAATGCTTCACGCCCCCTAATCGCGTATTTCGATTACGTGGCGAGAAATAGACTACGCCGCCAATAGTTGGACCAGGTGGCGGCCTTGCAAACTGCTCGGGTGTCGCACCTGCTCTTTCAGCCCAGGATACAGCAGTTGATCTTGTTGAGTGAGAATTGCCAGAATGCCTGAGGGAGGCGTAATTCCTTTGGCTTTGTAAGCTTCCATAATTGAGAGTTTAAGCCACCTTCCGAGCGTACTTTTGGACGCTTTTTCCCCTTTACGAGGGCCTGAGAAAAGTATAAACAGGGCATTTGTTTTCCTGAAATCTTTGGTGACTAAAAGATATTGTACGAGGCACCTTCTCACGTCTAAGGTATGAAATGCTTCTTCGCCAGCATTGGAAGGATTCAAAGAAAAAGTGGGTAAAATTTCCTGCGAACGGTGAAAACTTGATGCCACTTTTGGAAGGAAAGCAGGATCCGTCTGAAGAATTACACGATCTGGAAAAATTCGGTAATGGCCAGAGGGTTCGGTAATGGCCAGAGCTTGGAGCTCACTAACTCGTCTTGCTGAGGTTATTGCCACCAAAAAAACAGTTTTGAAAATTAAATTTCTTAATGAACTATCCTCTAATGGCTCGAACGGTGCTCCCGTTAAGCCCTGCAAGACAACTGATAAGTCCCAACTTGGAAAATTTTTAAGGGTCACTGGTCTGTTTCTTGAGAGTGCCCTGAAAAACCTGGAAATCAAAGGTTCTCTGAATAGAGTCTTTTCAAAATAAACAGAAAGAGACGCTACTTGCGTTTTTAATGTACTGGATGCGAGACCCTTCTACATTCCCTCATGAAGAAATTCTAGCACCGAGTCTACATCTTTGGTCTGGAAATTTTTAGAAGAACACCAGGAATTAAATTTCTTCCAAACTTTCCTGTAAAATAGACCTGGTTATTTCTTTCCTGCTTGACAATAAGGTTCTCACTACTTTTTCGGATAAACCTTTGTTTTTTAAGATGTCCTCTTCAGTAACCAGGCGCACAGGTGCAACCTGTCTGTTTCTGGGTGACACACTGAGTCCTGCACTAGAAGGTCCTTCCTGGCTGGAAGCTCCCATGGGGGTTCTACGGCCAGATTTAGCACTGATGCAAACCAAGGCCTTTTCGGCCAGAAGGGAGCGATTAGAATCAGGTTGGTCCTTTCTTCCCTGAATTTCCTTAAAACTAGAGGAATTAGGGGAAGGGGGGAAAGGCATAGCACAAACGGTAATCCCAAGGGTGGGCTAGGGCATCTATGCCTATCGCTCTGTCTCCCCTGTGTAGGGAAAAGAATTCTTGGACCTTGGCATTTTGTTGGTTGGCAAAAAGATCCACTTGAGGACGGCCCCATTTCGTTGTAATCATGTTGAAAATTTCCTGATTTAGGCTCCACTCCGACTCCAATACCTTCCTTCTGCTTAGCAGGCCTGCTAGTAAGTTCTGGGACCCCTTTAGGTGAATTGCTGACAATGAGGCTAGATTCCTTTCTGCCCATGCTAACAGTTGGTTGGCCAGTTCCATCAGCCCTTGGCTTCTGGTCCCGCCTTGTTTGGTCACATAGGCCACTACTGTTGTGTTGTCCGACAACACATGAACATGATGACGTTTTAACAGCTGTTGGAAAGCCAGGAGACCCATGAAAATGGCCTTTAATTCTCGCCAGTTTGATGACCTCCTTGCTTCCACCTTGGACCAAGACCCTTGTGCTGTCTGTCCGTCCAGGTGAGCTCCCCACCCCCAAGAACTTGCGTCCGTCGTCAGACGCTTGTCCGAAGGGAGGACCCACGAGAGACCTTTTGATAGATTGGCCTGGTCTCTCCACCACCATAGGGACCTTTTTTACTTTTGAGGTTGGCCTGAAAAGTTTCTCCAGAGACTCCTGATGAGACCAAACTTGTAGGATGTTTCTTTGTAGCGGTCTTGAGTGTGACCTTGCCCGTTGTACAGCCGGAATCGAGGCCGTCAGCTGGCCTAGTACTGCCATTGCTGTCCTTACAGATACTGCTAGATTCGTCTGTATCTGGCGTATTGAGGTATTGATTTTCTCTATTTTTTCTTGAGGGAGGAACACCTTTTGGAGGACTGAGTTGATGTTGTAACCCAGGAACCTCGTCTCCTGTGAGGGGTCTAGGTTTGATTTCTCCAGATTCAACAACCAGCCAAGGCTCTTGAGGTGTGATTGAGCCAACTGGAGATCTATCACCAACTGATCTTTTGAATCTGCGAAAAAACCCTTCCCCTCCTGGTGTTTTGGAACCTGGATAATAACTTCCTGTTGTATCAAATCCTTCAGAAGAATCATCATCGCGGAAGCCTTTTCCCGATCCCTTGGTAGGGCTGTGACATAAAACCTGGATGGCGGACAGTCTGCCCATTCCAGATTGTACCCCTGTGCAATGATGTTTTTTACAAAGGGACTTTTGACCCACAGATTCCACTGAGTAAAGAAAGCGGACAATCTTCCTCCCACTGGAGTCAGATTGTCATTTGTCTTTAGAGGTCTGTTCTTGGGGGGGATCTGAAGAGAATTCCTCCTCTTCCTCTACCCCTTTGAGGAACCCAACATTTTTTATTTTCTTCCTTTCTGTAGGTTTGTTGAAAAGGACGAAAATTTTTCTTTATGGGAGGTTTCTTTTTAGGTGGAAAGGCTTTCTTTTTGTCCGCTGTTCTGTCCAGAACTTTTTCTAAATCTGGTCCGAACAATAAATCACCTGAAAAGGGTAGTCCACAAAGCTTAATTTTTGAGGCTGTGTCCCCTGTCCATGTTTTGAGCCAAACTGCACGCCTGGCCGAGTTTACCAAGGCGGAAGATCTGGCTGCCATTTTGATTGACTCCGCTGATGCGTCTGCCATATACCTGATTGATCTTAGAAGCAGGGGAAAAGACTCCAATACATCTTTCCTTGGTGTACCTGCTTTAACATGGCCCATAAGTTTTTCCACCCAGAATTCTAAATTTCTTGCTACCACTGTAGAAGCCATAGCTGGTTTGAGGCTAAGTGAAGTAGAGTCCCAGGCCTTTTTTAGTAAAGAATCCGCCCTTTTATCCATGGCGTCCTTCAGAACCCCCATATCTTCGAACGCCAGGTCTGTGCGTCGAGATACTTGGGAGAAGGCCGCATCTACTCGAGGTTTTTTATTCCACACCTCAGTATCCTCATCATTATAGGGGAATCTCTTCCTCAGGCTTTTAGGGAAGAAAGGACCCCTTTCCGGGTCTTTCCACTCTTTTTTAATCGTATCCGACACCACCTTGTGGACTGGAAACACTTTATACCTGGATTCATCCATACCTTGATACATTTTGTCGTGAAGCGACAACTGAATTTTTTCCTCCTGAATTTCAAGAGTAGTATAAATTGCAGAAAGCTCGTCCACTTCGTCTAGAGGAAGCTTGTATCTAGAACTTCTGCTATCTTCTTCCTCTTCATCTGAATCCATTACTGAGCGAAGAGTACTTGTCCCTTCATCCCCTGAACCCCCCGTCTCTGACTTAGAGGTGGAGGCTCTAGGGCTAGGTGGTGGTTGTTGAGATTCAGTTTGAGCCACTGGATTCTGTACCAGCATAGTCTTCACCGAACTCAGGGAACTTTTAAGTTCCTGCACAGAAGAAAACAACTCTTTGTATTGCTGGGATGTCTCTTCTTCCACTAAGTCCCTGATACAGGCTTTGCACATTGCTTTTTGCCAGGTATCTCTAAGAGGGTTCTTGCAAGAGGGACACTTCCTTTTAGGTGGTGGTTTCTTTGATTTTGCCTTTTCCTAAAACAAAAGGAGACACAAAAAGAATGCCTCACTAAAAGGTTTTTTTTTTTTTTTTTTAAACCGCCACCAATAAGGAAACCAAGCACCAGAATTTCAAACAGTGCAAACCAATCACCACCCAGAGTGAACGCTGAACAGGGACCGAGAAAACTTAACTCTGACCCTGCAGCACAGGCTCCCAAAGGAGGAACAAACAAACCAACAATAGTCCATATGGTACAGAATAAAAGGCCCCACTGTGCCCCTCTTACCTGGACATGAGTGGTGTCTAAGGCGCCTGTCTCCGCCATCGCTGCGGATCCCTCTTCCATCCTGTACAGGGAAGCAGCTGGGACTGTGAGGTTTTTTAAATTTTCCCGGTTCCTGACGTCATCAACGATGGCCGGAAACCAGAAGACGCCGCTCTGTAGGACCGCCCCCCTAGCTTCTGCGTTCCAGGCAGCGTGGACCACGCACCGCCCCGCCCCTACAGGACGCCGCGCTGCTGACCATGACGTCACCCGCCCGACAGGACCCGGGACCGACATGCGGGAAATACGAAAAAACCGCAACCGCAGCAATAACCCGCCCGGTTACCAGAACCAAGACCTGCGGATCCCGGGCACCCAGCGCAGCCTTCCTGTAGGTCCTTAACTCCACTGAGCAGGGAGAAACTGGAGAACTCCGGAGCATCTTTCCCTCACTAGGAAGAGCTGGGATGGCCACTGCACACCAAGCAGCAGGAACAAAGACTGCAAGCTGGTAAGCCTACCCTCCCCTTGGAGAGAGTGCAGCTCCTCTGGTCCACACATGCACTTCCACCATGGCGGAGGAAACGCAATAACTGAGGCCATGGTGGAAGAGGAGGGGTTTTAAAGGATCTACATGTGTTTCCTAATGAAGAGGCGGAGCTGCGCTCTCTCCAAGGTTGTCCTGAAAGGCGAGTTGAGAAAAATCAATGAGTTGAAAAAAGGATCACTCCCTTGTGTCAGTATTTTGTTAAACCACTTTTGCTTTAATTACAGCCTTTAGTCTGTTGGGATGTCTCTACTACTGTTGAGTTGTCAATGGGAAGAATGTTTACAATGACCCAAAGCGCACAGTGGTTGAAAGAGAATGTCCTTACATGGCCTAGTCAGAGCCCAGACCTAAACCCCATTGGAAAACGGTGGAATGATTTGAAGACTGTAGTCCACAAATGGTCACCATCAAATTTAGCTGAACTTGAGCAGTTCTGCAATGAAGAGTGGACAGATATTGCAGAGTCTAGATGTGCAAAGTTAGTAGAGACGTCCCAACAGACTAAAGGGTGTAATTAAAGCAAAATGATGTCCAACAATACTGACACAAGGGGGTGATCCTTTTTCCAACTTGGTGACTCTGTTTTTAGATTTTTGTTTATTCGGACATGCTGGTGTTATATTTTTCACTTATGTTCACGCATGTTATAAGTTGCACTAGTAAATATAGCGGGATAAAAAAGTCTTCATTTTAGGCTGTAAAGCAACATAATGTTATTATTTAAACGGGGGTGATTATTTTCTATACCCACTGTATATGCTGGACCTCTGCAAAGATACCACTGCTTCCATACAGAGAGCAAGGTTCCTTATCTACTGCATGCTGGCAGGAGACAGGCTTTTCTAGTCAGATTGTGCCTGCTTTGTACAAAAAAAAAAAAAAAAAAGGAAGATAAACATCTTTGTTTTGATGCATCTGGGAATTTTAAACTGAAAGTTCAGTTGGGCTTCAAGATCAATTGTAGGAATGGCTGCCATTAGTTGATGTATATAAAAAAAAAGGGGGGGGGATTTTGCTTTTTTTTTGTTTTCTTTTCATCATTGCCACAGACTCTACTGACATAATATACAAAGTCCAGCAAGAAGACATCAGTACTATCAACCTACTTTATTGATCTGTGTAGCAAGTTTTGTTAAGTTCATTTTTTTAATTTCTGTATGCATGTGTACGTATATATATATATATATATGTGTTTATGTATATATGTGTATACATTTTCTGTTTCTTTATGATTTTCTATATACAAATAGTTAACTCAATTGGAGGCCTAGCCATGCCTACAGATTGAACCCGATAGGGGTGGGCTGGTACAGGCTACCAAGTACTGTATTGTTATAAGAACAATCTTATGAACCAAGGTAACTCGTTCTGTTACTAAGGATTAATGTGACAATTTTAATCTGTACTGTTAAGTAAATACTTTCAATAAAAATCTATTGTTAAAAAAAGATGTACAGAAATGTAAATACATACAGTGTGTCAGTCTTTTCACATGTTCAGTCAGTGTATTGATTGGCATAATCTTTTATCTATTGCAGGCCGGTAAGGTGCGTCATTCTTGTCGCTCTTAGAGACATACAGTGTGGAGAAGAGATCTTTTCAAACTATTTTACAATAATTCATTAGAAAATGCCAGGGCCTCAAGATTTATACAATATGGAAACAGAAGCTTTACAGGATGTATCAGAGGTCAGACGTGTGCAATGGTGGCCTATATATATTTTTTTCTATGTACAGGTGTCCGTTTAGGAATTATATATATTTTTTCCCCCAAGATATCTTCATGATGTGATCAGTATTGGTGCCATGTATTGGAAAGACATTTGGAATGAATGCCAAAGGTTTCTCTGCACACGGGGGCATGATTAGTGATGGCATGTCATTTATACGCACTGCTGTACTTTGTACGGTAATGCATGTAGTGGGTAGAGCACACTTTCTTCTGTGATGATAAAAGATAACCATACTTTCAGATGCAACACCTTCCTCTGCCTCAGATGTGTACTTGCCCAAATTTAGACAGCTGCAGCAATATTCAGATTCTTCTTTTATTTGGCTACACCTCAGAGTTGATCCCCCGCATTCTTCTATGGGTTTTTCTGCTAATACTGAAAACATTGGCACATGGATCCATAGAAGTCTATGAGGACTGACTGTGTGGTCAAAGCAGATTATAGTCGGAGGATCTGCAGCTTGTGTGAGCTGTGCCTGTCCGATTCAGGTAAGTATACATCTGGGGCAGGGGAGTTAGTTTGTTTAGTTAATGGGAAATGGAGTTATGCCAAAGGATAAAGCAAATTTCTCCTTCAATATGTATGTGTTTCTCTCATACTGAACCAGCATGTCCGCAATCACAGAAGTAATGGCAACTCTCAAAAGTGTGCGGAGTGCCTGATGCTGCTTTTTCGTGTTGCTGGTATATAGCACTGATAACCTAAACATTTGTTCTACTGATATCTCCACTATGCTTGACTGTGGATTATTGTATGTGTTTTAGTTTTATAAAATGTATATATTCTTTATATTATAAATAAAAAGTTGTTATACATAAAGCATATTGTCATGATGTTCATTTTACCATTAGGGCTATTCCACCCTTACACCCACTGTGGAAAAGGGTCATTTTTCACCAACCTAATTCAGGAATAACTTTATCTATTTTTAATAGGACTTTAACCACTTCATTACTGGGCACTTAAACCCCCTTCGTGCCCAGACCAATTTTCAGCTTTCAGAGCTGACGCATTTTGAATGACAATTGCGCGGTCATACAACACTGTACCCAAATTATATTTTTATCATTTTTTTTCCCCACAAATAGAGCTTTTTTTGGTGGTATTTGATCATCTCTGCGATTTTTTATTTTTTGCGCTATAAACAAAAAATTACAGAAAATTTTCAAAAAAACACAATTTTCTTTATCGTACA
The DNA here is from genome assembly GCA_029574335.1 of Rana kukunoris. Taxonomy (NCBI): domain Eukaryota; kingdom Metazoa; phylum Chordata; class Amphibia; order Anura; family Ranidae; genus Rana; species Rana kukunoris. The sequence continues at coordinate 81,678,775 of CM056049.1, forward strand.
TCACGGGACACAGAGCGGCAATCCATTACTATGTGGGTTATAGAGTCTACCTTCAGGTGTGGACACTGGTGTAATTAACTACACAGGAAGTTCCCTCCCTATATAACCCCTCCCATACTGGGAGCTCCTCAGTTTTTTCATCAGTGTCTAAGGTGTTGGTCACGAGTGAACATGTGCTCTTAGGAGCTCCACTGGAGGGATCCATGCTGGATGTAAAAAACCTCCATAAATTTGGATCCGTCCAAGGTGCTTCATAGCCAAAGTGGACGGTACCCGGGCCTCGGTACGAAGAACGAGGTTTAGCCTATAATGCCTCTCTGCGGAGGGCTGGATCCTGGGTTCCAGAACTTTGTGCCTTCTAAGGACCAAATGTTTTTTCTGCTGCCAGGATGCTATATAGGTCCAGGGGAGTTGGTGTTCCTGCCATGGACCCCGGTCCCTGAAGGTCTAGGACAATACCCACGGTGAAGGGGGAAGATTGGGCCTCTTGCTTGGCAATACCCTGCAGCGTGGAGAAGGTAAGAGGAGGGCCTACGGGACTTGGTTCGACAGTAGGTCCTCCGTGGGGGACTTGGGTCTCGCCTATATTATGCTTCTATGCATGGGCAATGTAAACCACTATGTCTTCTGAGACAGGATGGCTCAGGGCACCCATATACCTCCCCTAGCCGGCAGGCAGCCTGGCCTACCATGTCTGTTAGACAGGATGGCTGCAGTACCTATATATCTCCCCTTGAAGGGGCCGGTACATAAATAAAAAAATAAAAAATATGCCCTTAATCCTATACAAAGGATTGTCTTCCGTGAGTAGTTGCAAGTCTTATCTGTGTTTCCACTACTATGGGCAGTAGAAGACATGCCTGATGTTTTTGCTTACCATGCTTTCCAGAAAACGGAAGCTTAAGTGTTAGCTGATCTATTGTGTCCCACTTCCTCCGCTTCAGGCTCTACCATGTTGCACGTGCTCACCGGCTCAGTGCAGTCGCAGAGAAGGCTCTTCAAAGGGCCCGGACGTCAGAGCTCTGTAAAGCTAGGGGGACACAAACGTAAGCACCTTGTGTGAGTTGGATACAGATTCATCTAAGACGCCTACTCGCATCTAGCTGTGCAGATTAGCAGGCATTGTGTCAGACTAAATTCAGCTATTTGATGCACCTGGGTTAAGTGCCTCTGCTTTAGCTTAGGACTTGGTCTCCCCATTGAATAAGGTCAGGGGTAGGAATATAAAGAGGGATCGCCACCTGAACCTGGTGGACCCTTATTCTCCTCTGAAGAGACTTAAACAGCTCATAGATTGAGCCATCAGACCTATCAGGCAATGCAGCCTTCCCCCAACATTGCAATCACTCTGCATGTGTTTTGTGTTTTGCAAGAAAAAAGAAAAAAAAGAAAAGGGGGTGTCCCCCTTTTCCTGCTTTAATCCTGAAACAAAGGGATTAGAAATCTTGGGGATAAAAGTTTCACTGTCAGAGGACAGGAGACAGGAGCTGCAGCCTAACAAGGAGAAGCTATCAAAAGCCCTACAGGTTCTGATTACACCTCTATCTTCTCCTTAGAGTGTAAAGAGAGGTTTTCCTATAGGTGGCTAGTAAGACCTCCATATAATCCTCAGCCTGGTGTCGGCTTCAGGCTAACCAAATGCATCGGAGGGATGCACAGTTGCGGGCACACATTGCTAATGTCTCTTAATTGATGAAACACACATCTGCAGAGGATAATTTCCTCTTTACCAGTCCGCATGTTGCATAACATACATGAGTTTGGAATGCATGTGGGATAAAAACAAGTAACAGAGCAGATTCTATTGTGGATCGCATAAACATACATGTTTCTGTCTATATGGTGCTGCATGTTTCCACAAAAGAGGTCGCATAAAAGATGCTTGTAATGCTGAATCGCATAAAGACGTTTGTAGGCATAAAAATGCTGAATCACACATGATTACCTGATCACCCAAGTCCTTGTTTCCCCCAAGGATGTTTGGTTACACAGAAGAGGTTTGTTTCCACAGAAAGGCCTAAAATCGCATAAAGTTGCTTGGATGCAAAAAAGATGCTGGATCACACATGGTTAACTGATCATCAGCGTCCTGGATTACCCAAGGATGTTTGGTCACAAAAATAGGCTTGTTTCCACAAAGGTACCTAAAGTCGCATAAAGATGCTTGTATGCATAAAAATGCTGAATCACACATGATTACCGGATCACCCAAGTCCTTGTTTCCCCCAAGGATGTTTGGTTACACAGAAGAGGTTTGTTTCCACAGAAAGGCCTAAAATCGCATAAAGTTGCTTGGATGCAAAAAAGATGCTGGATCACACATGGTTACCTGATCATCAGCGTCCTGGATTACCCAAGGATGTTTGGTCACACAAATAGGCTTGTTTCCACAAAAGTCCCTAAAGTCGCATAAAGATGCTTGTATGCATAAAAATGCTGAATCGCATAAAGGATGCTTGTATGCATAAAAAGGGTTGAATCACACAGGATTACATTATCACCCAAGTCCTTGATTCCCCAAGGATATTTGGTCACGCAAAGAGGCTTGTTCCCACAGAAATGCCTAGAATCGCATAAAGAGGCCTGAAGGTATAAACATGCTGAATCACACAGGATTACATGATCACCCAAGTCCTTGATTCCCCAAGGATATTTGGTCACTCAAAGAGGCTTGTTCCCACAGAAATGCCTAGAATCGCATAAAGAGGCCTGAAGGTATAAACATGCTGAATCACACAGGATTACATGATCACCCAAGTCCTTGATTCCCCAAGGATATTTGGTCACGCAAAGAGGCTTGTTCCCACAGAAATGCCTAGAATCGCATAAAGAGGCCTGAAGGCATAAAAATGCTGAATCACACAGGATTACCCGATCACCCAAGTCCTGGATTACTCAAGGCCTAAAGGGATCGCTTAAAGATGCTTGAATGCAAAAAGAAGCTGGATCACACATGGTTGTTGGATCAACAGAGTCCTGGATTACCCAGGGATACTTGATCACATAGAGAGGCTTGTTTCACAGGAATGCCTAAAGTCCCATTAAGATGCTTGGGTGCATAAGGATGTTGGAACGCACAGGGGTGCTTGGTCACACAAGGGTTCTTGTCCGCACAGTAGTGCTTAAAATGCATAAGATGTTGATCGCATGGAAGATGCTGAATCGGATGCATGGTTACTTTAAAGTTGCACATGGTGGCTTAATTAAGCAATACAGGATGCCTTGTGTTTGCATAGAGATACGTGTCTGCATGGGTTCATGTTGCACATTGTTGCATAACACGTTTATAGCACATGCTTGCTTGCTTGCTTGCAAGGATGCTCGTTCCAGAGCACACATGCTATATGCATGTTTGGCGTGAGACATATTTATATGATTTCATGCTTCCATGAACACACGCTGCCATGTACACACGCCTCCATTGAGGCATATGGCTTTAACACTTGCCACATACACATATGGGGAGTTGCATATGTGTGTATTTACTTGGGACTGCAGAGGTTGTCTGCGTTGTGCAGGGGAACAGCACTATCTCCAGTTGGTGGTCTTGCCCTTTTGGGTTAGCCTCCGTGTCTGGGTTGTCAGGGTGCTAGGGCCCGCCTCTAGCAGGTCTGTAGGCCCAGGGTATAGCAGTAATGGCAGTACGGAAGCAGACTCCTGCTGATGGATCAGTCGGCAGCATGGCTGGACCTAAGGGTGTCCAGCATGGTCAGGTATCTGGATCTCCTGGGTTAGGATTCCAGTCTAAAGATACATTCTTCATTGACAAGAAGCTGGGTATGTTTTGCACCAGGAGAGTACTTTTGGCCTAAGACAAGACCATCGCTTTAAGAAAGCTGGTCTAGGTGGTTACGGCAAGGAACAGTTCCTTACTTTTGGCTTTCTGCTTAAGGCACTAGAGAAGATGCTGCTTCATTCAAGACAGTTCCCTATACTTTTATTCAGGACTGTTATAAACAGTATTGTGTTGGCCTAGAAGGAGTGGATCTTGACCTAGCATTATCCAAAGAACCGGTCCCAGAGATAGGCTGGAATTCCTCTTGGTGGTTCTTAACTAAAGGGTTTGCCAGGTCAGGAAGAGACCTTGGCCCAGGGGAAGTAGTCGAGCTCCAATGGAGCCTTATCTGTCAGCTAGAGCTACCGATGGAGCATCTGGCTTAGGGGCCTGAACGTCCAGGGGCTGGTTGGTTCGGTCAGAGTTCAATCAGACTATACCATATTAAGTGATTTACTTAATTTACCAAGGAGGAGCTTGTGCCTTGCCTATTGACATTCGTCATTTCATGAAATGCAGAATTGGCAGGCGATTCGCTGTAGCCGTCAACAAGTGTCTCCAGAAGAAGGACCTCTACACCCCGACTGTTTTCCTGACCAAGGGCCACAGAAATAGTACCCTGTACATAAGAGGTATTGGCGTCCAGGCTCAACAAGAAATTGAACAGCTTGAGGTCAAGGACAAGGGATCCACCCGCATGCGGGGCAGATGTGTTAGTAATCTGGTGGGACCAGTGGTCACTGGTTATGTCTCTCCCCCCAGTGCCGTGGCGTTTGTGGCTTCCATGCAACATTAGAGGATGGCGGAAGCTGGCCTGATTACTCGGCATAGCCCTGACGACCTTTTCTGTGCAGGGACAGTAGGGGTGGTAGTAGAGGACCCACGGTCCCTTACATCTTGTCCAGGCCTACTTCGAAGGGGGTATTACATCCTGTCGTGCAACAGGTGAATTAATGGTCTGGCTATTTTAGCCCACATTCTTCAGGATCAGGGTTTTTAGAATCAACGGCACTTCCTTGATTCATACAGGAAGGCTGGCCTCCAGGACCAGATATCCCAGGATCGGGAGAGCCCATGTTCCTGGTATGAAACAGATGGTGGCATCCTTGGAAGTTTGTCAAAGATAAAATTCCTGCCTTCCTGCATTTGGAAAGGAGACGGCGCCAGCCTTAAGTTACATCAAGGATCCGATCTCGGCCTTGCCTCCAAAGGTCGCTTGCTTCACACTCTTTGTTCCGAGCCATTATACAAGGGGTGACGCGCATAAGTCCACCAGTTAAGTCGCCCTTGTGCTTGGAGGATTGGCTCTAGTTTTGTCGGCTTACAGGGTCAGCTCTGTGGGCCGATGCACCATATTTCCCTTCAGCCTTTAACAAGGGAATTGGTGTTCTTGGTTGTGGTAGCCTCCAATAGAGTTTCAGTATTGGCAACCTCTTGGTATAAAACCATACTTATTCTTACTAGTAGGGTGATGTTAATCCTCACCCAGCTTTATTTACTAGAAGGATCTAGTGTTCATTTGAATCTAGATATTCTTACCTCCCCCTTTTTCAAAACCTTGTTTTCGGAAGGAAAGGTTATTGCTTTCTCTCAGTAGAGATGAGAGCAGTTAAATATCTATCTGAAGGTTCAGATATAGAAATCTGAAGTTTTTATTGTGCTGCCAGAAGACCCTAGATGTGGGCAGGCAGTGTTCAGTTCAGCTATTAAAATGGTTACACTCTCTCCTTTGGAGTAGAAGGGTCAAGGCCTATCTGAAGCGGCTGCTCGGATACGGAAAGCTGATGTTGTTGTTGCGCTACCAGGAGGCCCCAGGAAGGGGCAGGCAGCGTCTAAAATCAACTGTTTTCAAGATTGATTCATCAGGGTATTATTCAGGCTTGTGGTTCGGAGAGTGGGACTCCCCCTGTTTCTTGGGGGGGAGGGGTGCTCCGTACCAGGATAGTAAGCGCTTTATGCGTGATGCTTTACCGAGCCTTTATGACGCAGATTTTCAGGGCCACAACTTGGCGTCTGTGCTTGGTTTCACTGATTCTTGTCAGATGTACATAGGAGGGCAAGAGGATGCAGCTTTTTGGCGCAGTATGCATCTGGCAGCATTATAGATTATCACATCTGATGGCGGCCTGCGTTGTTTGTGTCTCCCTCCCCTCAGTAAGCATTGCTTTCGGACATCCAACATAGTAATGGATTGCCGCTCTGTGTCCCGTGATGTACGATAAAGAAAATAGGATTTTTTATGACAGCTTACCTGTAAAATCCTTTTCTTGGAGTACATCACGGGACACAGAGCTCCCGCCCCTCTTGTTTGGGGATATTGGGACACTTATTGCTTTGCTACAAAAACTGAGGAGCTCCCAGTATAGGAGGGCTTATATAGGGAGGGAACTTCCTGTGTAGTTAATTACACCAGTGTTCACACCTGAAGGTAGACTCTATAACCCACATAGTAATGGATTGCCGCTCTGTGTCCCGTGATGTACTCCAAGAAAAGGATTTTACAGGTAAGCTGTCATAAAAAATCCTATTTTTTACTTTTTGTTATAATATCCCAATTTTCTTTTAAAAAATATATTTTTTTCCTCGGTTTAGGCCGATACGTATTCTTCTACATATTTTTGTTCAAAAAAATCGCAATAAGCGTATATTGATTGGTCTGTGCAAAAGTTATAGCGCCTACAAAATGAATGAATGAATGAAAAACGTATATAGCGCGGCACATGCGAACTGAATCGCCTCTGGGCGCTCGTTGTTTCTGTCTCTCTGGTCATCAAAAGAGCAGAGTTTTTATCTGTCTTCTGAAGCTCAGGTGGTTTTCCTCCAACCGAATGCTGGTTGGTAAAGCGTTCCATAGTCTGGGACCTTGGAAAGCAAACCTTCTTTCTCCTTTGGACTTGTACCTGGCTTTGGGTATTTTGACCAGATTTTGGTCGGTGGATCGCAGAACGTGATTGGGATTGTGGGCTGCTATCTTTTCGCATAGATATTGTGGAGCCTTCCCATGGATGCACTTATGAGTCAGACAGAGTGTTTTAAAAACAATTCTGTCTTTTACTGGCAGCCAGTGAGGGGTTCTCAACGAAGGTTCCCAGGGTTTCTTTCCAGTCACCAGTCTGGCGGCCGTATTTTGAACGACTTGCAGACGAGCGATTTGGTACTTAGGGAGTCCAAGGTAAAAAGCATTTGCATAGTCCAGTCTGGAGTTCACAATTGTTCCCACCACAACTGCTACGTCTTCTTTGGGGATAAACGGAATAAGTCTGCGTAGTAGGCGCAGCAGATGGTGAGATCCGCTGACTACTGACCCTATTTGTGCGTCCATTGTCATGTAGGTGTCAAAGATGACTCTGAGACTTTTGACTTTGGAGCTAGGGGTGATGATCTGGCCCAGAATGGGCGGGGGTGTCCAGGTTGTTGCCAGCTGACTCTTGCGACTGGCTTAAAACAGAAGAAGTTCTGTTTTGGAACTGTTGCGTTTAAGATAACTCTTGGTCATCCAGTTTTCTATCAAAGAGAGACAATTCTCTAAACTGTGATGATGATCCCTTTTATTGCAGATGTGAAAATATAGTTGCGTGTCGTCTGCAAATGAGTGATAAAGTAGTTGTTGGCTACTGATTATTTCAAAGAGAGGGCGAAGATAGATGTTGAAGAGCACCGGTGATAGGGGGGATCCTTGAGGGACTCCGCATGACACCGTGCGTTTTTCAGAAGTGAAAGGTCCTAATTTCACTGTTTGTGATCGGTTTTCCAGAAAGGAGGAGAACCATAATAGATCACCTTCTGCGACTCTGGCTACCTCAGCCAGCCGAGTCAGTAACAGTTTGTGGTCTACCGTATCAAAGGCTGCGCTTAGGTCCAACAGAACCAGGAGACAAGATTCTCCTTTGTCTGCGGCCTCAAGAGCGTCGTCCCATATTTTGAGCAATGCTGTTTCTGTCCCGTGTCCGGGATGGAAACCTGATTGAAATGGATCAAGTAGATTGTGGGTAAGGGAGCTGTGGTGGCTCAACATGATTGGCACTGCGCTGACAAGCCGTTCACCTCTGCAGCCAAGGGTTCGGATCCCGGTCTCGGCTACATGTGAATTGAGTTTGGTGGTCTCGGCCCAGCTCCCGGTGGGTGTGCTATGCAAGGTACGCCTGTGCTTAGTACGCATACCCCCCCCCCCCCACAAAAACCACCACACTTGCACGCACACGAAATTGGTTTAAAACACACGCACTTTGGCCATGCGGTCTCCTAAAATAAAGAATGAATGAATGAGAAACTTTTATATAGCGCGGCACCTGCGAACTGAATCGCCTCTGGGCGCTTGTTGTTTCTGTCTCTCTGGTCATCAAAAGAGCAGAGTTTTTCTGAAACTCAGGTGGTTTTCTTCCAACCGAATGCTGGTTGGTAAAGCGTTCCATAGTCTGGGACCCTATAACGCAAACCTTCTTTCTCCTTTGGACTTGTATCTGGCTTTGGGTATCTTGACCAGTTTTTGGTTGGTGGATCGCAGAACGCGATTGGAATTGTGGGCTTCTATCTTTTCGCATAGGTATTGCGGGGCCTTCCCATGGATGCACTTATGAGACAGACAGAGCTTAAGAGAGGCGAAGGACCTACGGGGCTGGCTGGGTGGGCTAGGCCCCCTCACTCCCTCATAGGGGGAGTCCCTCTGCCCCATTGGGGTCCCGTTGGGCCCCAGTTGGGCTCCCAAGAGGAGCAGGTAGGGCGGGAATACATTTTAAAGTACGCTTCAGAGAGCACTAGATCTTCTTTATTCTTTTTGCATAAACCATTACTGGCGTTTGAATTTACTGAGGCCGCATGAGTGATCCGCTGTTGAACTGATTGGACCATTCGGGAGATCCTTGATATTATATGCTGTCTGACCTTTTTGGTCTAGGCAATAAGGTGAGAGGCCATTCTTACCTTTCTTGGTGGAGGTTTTTTCTTCTGATTTCACCATTCACGCTTTGGATGTGGCTCCTCATATTCACTTTGTAATTAGTACACTTATGGACATTTTTTGGCTCCTCATATTTACTTTGGATGATCTGTACACATATGGACATTCTGTTTGCTTTTTTCATATACAATGCAGAAAATAAGTATTTGAACACCCTGCTATTTTGCAAGTTCTCCCACTTGGAAATCATGGAGGGGTCTGAAATTGTCATCGTAGGTGCATGTCCACTGTGAGAGACATAATCAAAAAAAAAAAATCCAGAAATCACAATTTATGATTTTTTAACTATTTATTTGTATGATACAGCTGCAAAGAAGTATTTGAACACCTGTCTATCATCTAGAATTCTGACCCTCAAAGACCTGTTAGTCTGCCTTTAAAATGTCCACCTCCACTCCATTTATTATCCTAAATTAGATGCACCTGTTTGAGGTCATTAGCTGCATAAAGACACCTGTCCATCCCATACAATCAGTAAGAATCCAACTACTAACATGGCCAAGACCAAAGAGCTGTCCAAAGACACTAGAGACAAAATTGTACACCTCCACAAGGTTTGAAAGGGCTACAGGGAAATTGCCAAGCAGCTTGGTGAAAAAAGGTCCACTGTTGGAGCAATCATTAGAAAATGGAAGAAGCTAAACATGACTGTCAATATCCCTCGGACTGGGGCTCCATGCAAAATCTCACCTCGTGGGGTCTCAATGATCCTAAGAAAGGTGAGAAATCAGCCCAGGACTACACGGGAGGAGCTGGTCAATGACCTGAAAAGAGCTGGGACCACCGTTTCCAAGGTTACTGTTGGTAATACACTAAGACGTCATGGTTTGAAATCATGCATGACACGGAAGGTTCCCCTGCTTAAACCAGCACATGTCAAGGCCCGTCTTAAGTTTGCCAATGACCATTTGGATGATCCAGAGGAGTCATGGGAGAAAGTCATGTGGTCAGATGAGACCAAAATAGAACTTTTTGGTCATAATTCCACTAACCGTGTTTGGAGGAAGAAGAATGATGAGTACCATCCCAAGAACACCATCCCTACTGTGAAGCATGGGGGTGGTAGCATCATGCTTTGGGGGTGTTTTTCTGCACATGGGACAGGGCGACTGCACTGTATTAAGGAGAGGATGACCGGGGCCATGTTTTGCGAGATTTTGGGCAACAACCTCCTTCCCTCAGTTAGAGCTTTGAAGATGGGTCGAGGCTGGGTCTTCCAACATGACAATGACCCGAAGCATACAGCCAAGATAACCAAGGAGTGGCTCTGTAAGAAGCATATCAAGGTTCTGGCGTGGCCTAGCCAGTCTCCAGACCTAAACCCAATAGAGAATCTTTGGAGGGAGCTCAAACTCCGTGTTTCTCAGCGACAGCCCAGAAACCTGACTGATCTAGAGAAGATCTGTGTGGAGGAGTGGGCCAAAATCCCTCCTCCAGTGTGTGCAAACCTGGTGAAAAACTACAAGAAAAGTTTGACCTCTGTAATTGCAAACAAAGGCTACTGTACCAAATATTAACATTGATTTTCTCAGGCGTTCAAATACTTATTTGCAGCTGTATCATACAAATAAATAGTTAAGAAAATCATACATTGTGATTTCTGGATTATTATTTTTTTGATTATGTCTCTCACAGTGGACATGCACCTACGATGACAATTTCAGACCCCTCCATGATTTCCAAGTGGGAGAACTTGCAAAATAGCAGAGTGTTCAAATACTTATTTTCTGCACTGTATATGTTGTTTGAAAGTATTTATTAATTTGTACTGCGCTGCACTATTTTTCATCATTTCTGTTGGGGTGTTTTATTTGAATTTACCTTCAGTGCTGGCTTGCATTCGTATTTTCATTGTGTGTTTACCTTCTAGCGCTGAATAATTCATTTATTTTTTTTTTTATGAAAGCTCTATATTTTTTCCCTTCATTTAAAGATATTTTTTGTCGGTTGACCAGCCTTCACCCACTGATGATAGAAAGAAGGCAAATGTAAATCTTTTGAAGGAAAGGAAAAACACAGATCTAAAACCCCAGTTCCAAAAAAGTTAGGATGCTGTGTAAAATCTTCAAAAAAACAAAATGGAATGCAATGATTTGAAAATCTCAGAAAACTCAATATTTTTTGCACAATAGAAAGTATATGAAATGTTTAAACTGAGAAAATGTTTAATTTTAAGAAAAAAAATAAGGTAACTTTGAAATTGATGGCAGCAACACATCTCCAAAAAATTGGGACAGGGCCATATTTACCATGGTGTAGCATCCCCTCTTTTTTTTTAACAGCACTCAGTAAACCTCTGGTAACTGAGGAGACTAATGGCTGGAGTTTTGGGAGAGGAATGTTGTCCCATACTTGCATGATATGGGATTCTAACTGCTCAACAGTTCTGGGTCTTTTATCATATTTTTCATTTCAAGGTGGTAAATGATTCTTACTCTAAATGGTCTAAGGTTATCCATGGTGTACCCCAGGGTTCAGTGCTGGAACCCTTACTTTTTAACATCTTTATAAATGATATTGGGTCTTGGATCAAAAGTAAAATTTCTGTCTTTGCAGATGACACCAAGCTATGCAGTGGAATAACGTCCTTACAGGATGTCGCCAATTTACAATTGGCCTCAATGCTCTGTCTAATTGGGCGACTATGTGACAGATAAGGTTTAATGTTGATAAATGTAAAGTTATGCACTTGAGGGACTAAGAATATGCATGCATCATACATACTGGGGGGAGTACAACTGTGGGGATCCGTAGTGCAGGATCTGGCGTTTTTGGTAGATCATAGGCTCAATAATGGCATGCAATGCCAAGCTGCGGTTTGCAAAGTGAGCAAAGTCCTTTCTTGTATTAACTACTTAAGGACCGCCTCCTGCACATATATGTTGGCAGAATGGCACGGCTGGGCACGTACAGGTACATCCTCTTTAAATGCCCAGTCGCGGGCTGGGCCTATAAATCTTTTGTCACAAAGTCCAATCGGACGTAACGTGCGTACAGGGGAGGAGCTTCTTGACGTCACCTGCCTCTTTTCTCACGGCCGTGCACGGCTGCACACTGCAGCTCTCAGAATTGTTTTTATCGCTGTTTGCTGTTCAGCCATTAGTCCTCTGGTGGACTTTCCACATTCGTGTAATAATCCTGAACAGGATTTCGGCTTATGGTGAACTTTTTTTTACTTCTGGAATAAATATACAGTCTTATTCTTAGATTGTGTCCATTTTTGTTTTTTATCTCAACGGATCACTTACCACTCTGTTGGATACATCTGTACCATCTTCTCCATGGTGAGACCAAGCTGTTTTGACCACTTAACGCAAATGGTCCATCCCATCTGGTAAGGAAGCCCTCTGATCCCTCCTGTATTGTTTTTTATTGTGACTGTACTGTCTTCCCTCATGTAAAGTGCTGCGCAAACTGTTGGCGCTATATAAATCCTGTATTATAATAATAATAAATAATAATTTCTCTTGTTGGTGGAGGAAACATCACTTTCATTTGAAGAGTTTTTGCTGTATCACTGGGTGTCATCTTCAGTCACTTATATGGACTTTTATTGCGCTGCACTTTTATATATATATTTCTATTTGCTTTAAGAAAGGCCTGGATACTTTCCTAAATGGACATAATATAACTGGGTACTAACATCCAGGGAAAATCCGATTGCCTCTTGGGGGGAACAGGAAGGATTTTTTTTCCCCGATCTTATTTGAATGGTTCAACTAGATGGATTTGTGTCTTTTTTCAACCTGACTAACTATCTAAGGTGCGCCAAATATTTTCAATTCGTGCAATTTCTGGACTGCAGGCAAGCCAGTTAAGCATATAAAAAAAAAAAGTTTGGAGGGGACAAGGGAGCCCCAAGAAGCAAAAAATGGCGGGGCAACAACGGCTTAAGGTACAAAAATATGAAAAGGCTTTATTAGGGGTGGGGGTATCATATACATTAAATATCAAGCATATGTGAGGAGAACGATGTATCCAATATAACACAGTATATCTCACAATACTCAACCATTTAATTAAAAAAACATACTGCAGCAAATATAAATTAAAAATGCAGAGCGCTCTGACGGGCATCAAAAATTTGCAGTTTCCGTTTGTCCAGAAAAAAGAGGCACCACAAAAAACAGTCTATAACGTGCTGTTAGATAAGTGTGGAATTTTGGTGAAATTGGTATTTTGAAAAACGCACATATACACATCCAGAGTATTTGACGCACTATAATGATGAAATGATTCAACATTAGGCTCAATGGCTCATGTGAATAAGGAATCAAAGCCAAACCAAAGTTCAAACACCCAGATCCACTGAAATCTCTAGATCAGTGGTTCTCAACCTGGGGTCGGGACCCCCTCGGGGGTCAAATGACAATTTGCCAGGGGTCACCAAATCCTGGGCTGTTCCTGAACCTCACAGCCTTTTCGCAGCCGCCCAGCAGGGCAGTCCCTGGAGACTGTGGCATGGCTGTGGGGCAGGCAGAGTCTAGAGGTCAGCTGACTGGTGAGGAATGTGAAGTGGGAGGGGCTAGAGGAGGGGCTATCTCCTGATTTCGGCATCGGTTTTACTGCTGCTAGACACTACAGAGCTGGAGACACAGAAACACTACCTGTGTTTAGAAAAAGAGTTTAACCGCTCCAAAGTCCCAGAGAACTAGATGACTGAATCCAAACACTTGGGTGCCGGCACTGCAATGATATGCAAGATTTGTAGCTATGAATAAGCACTGTATGATAGTGTGAAACTCGTCAGCTTTTTCATCTGATTTTTTGCTGTGACATGTTTGTTTTGTGACCAGTTTGCGGCCATCCTATTTTTTTGTTTTTTGTTCTACAAATCTTGCATACCTGTGATTAGAGTTGTCATTTAAAGTCCCCACTACAGTTCTCAGATCAGCAGATGACCTTGATCAAGAGCACCCAAGTTGGCTGATCAGCACTTCTCGCCAGCGTTGCCACTCATCCCCCCAAGGAGTAAGAGAAGAAAAAAATATAAAAATAGAGAATACATGGAAGGGAGAGGAAGAATAAGAGAAAGAACAGGAAAGATGGCTAGAGAGAGGGATGGGGGACGACGACAAGAAATTAAGATAGAAAGGTAAAAGGGAAAGAAAGGAGAACATAGAGAGGGGTAAATCCTAAAAGGTACCAGAAGGGGTTTTAATACTGTACGAGTGGAAGGGGCTCAGGGAGCACTAAATGTCCGTGGGTTAGGGGCGCAAATTACTTTTCTTGCCTTGAGTGCTGACAAACCACGCTACGAAAATTCTACTGTTAGGGGTCCACACACAGGGCCGGCCTTTGCGGTGTGCGGGTTGTGCGATCGCACAAGGCGCCTTGGACAATACGGGCGCCGTGCGGCTGTCACATCTCGCAGTCAGTTCACTAAAAAAAATGTGTTGGATGTGGCAGGGGCGGCTGCCGCCCGTGTCACTGCTCAGCAAGAGCACGGCACCCCGGCGCTGCCGAGGGGGGGGTGTGTCGCGCCCGCTGACATTCATGCACTGGTCCCCGTGACCCTCCCTCCTCCTCCTCTCCTCTCCGCGCGGCGCCATTGCATAAAGCGTGCATGCCGCTCAGCTTCAAATTCTAATGGCGCCAGGAGTCTGACCGACTGAAGCCGGGACCTGCCTGACAGACTGCCGCCGTAACTCTGAAGAAAAGTAACGGTAAGGCAGCCCGTCCCCTCCCCCTTATCTAGCAGGCTGACAGCTTCACACCTGTCATTCCCTCCTCCTCTCCTCCCCCCCTCACCTGTACACCAGATGTGAGCCAGTAAAAAAAATGTATATGTTATAGCAAAACAAAAAATTATAAGTTTTTTTCAAAATTTGTCTTTTGTAAAAAAAAACAAAAAGAAAAAAAAAAACGCAGAGGTGATTAAATACCACTGCGCAGTTGTCAGCTTAAGTTAAAGTGGAGGCTCGCCTAACAATTTTTTTTTTATCATTGCATTATGGATATTTAGTAGAATGAGAATCGGCGTTTGTTTTTAAAAATGCTAGCGGGACATACCTTTTTTCTATATAGATGATCAACGCGGCTTCCGGGTATGGTCGTCAGGACTGGGTGTTCCTAATTGATTGACAGGCATCTCGACCGACGCATACATCGCGTCACGAGTAGCTGAAAGAAGCCGAACGTCGGTGTGGCTCTATACGGCTTCTTTTGGCTACTCGTGACGCGATGTATGCATCAGTCGGGATGCCTGTCAATCAATTAGGAACGCCCAGTCCTGATGACCATACCCGGAAGCCGCGTTGATCATCTATATAGAAAAAGGTATGTCCCGCTAGCATTTTTAAAAAACAAACGCCGATTCTCATTCTACTAAATAGCTATAATGCAATGATAATTTTTTTTTTAGGTGAACCTCCACTTTAAGCAGCGCACATAGCAAAACATGGCCTATCATGAAAGGGGGGGGGGGTAAATCTTCCAGAGGTCCAATTTTTTGGCCAGAGTTTATTTATATTTCAGGCAGTCTGTAATTGGCCTGTACTGGTACCATGTACCCCCGGCTATGTCTGCACCTCTGTCATATGGAAAACTCCTACAGAGGATCACTTCATGTTTGTGACACCTCAGGTTTATTGCCTGAAGTATAAATAAACTTTGGGCAAAAAAATTTCACGGTTTAACCACGTGACCTCTGGAAGATTTACCCCCCCCCCCCCTCCATGACAAGCCATTTTTTTTTGCCATGTGCGACAACTGCCCGGTCATGCGACGCTGTACACAAATAAAATTTGTAATTTTTTTTCCTCTGTGGTATTTGATCACCTCTGCGTTATTTAATTTTTTCCGTGTTTTTTTTTTTTTGTTTTAACAAAAGACCAAATTTGAAAAAAAAAAAAAATTTTTACTTTCTGCTATATAACATATCCAATTTTTTTAACGTTTTTTCATAAATTTAGGCCAGGGGTCTCCAAGCTTTCTAAACAGAGGGCTGGTTTACTGAGCTTCAGGCTTCAGGAGGGCCAGACTGTGGCCATTTGGAGTACAAAAGGCCCTGATGTTAGTGGGGAAAAAACAATGCCCCATCTTTGGTGTCAATAGGAGAAATTGTGCCCCATAATTGGTGTCAATGGGAGTAATGGTTGCCCCATAATCTATGTTGTCAGGAGAAATTGTGTCTCATCATTGGTGTCATTGGGAGAAATTGTGCCCCATTATCGGTGTCATTGGATAAATTGTGCCCCATCATTGGTGGCAGTAGGAGGAATTGTACCCAAGGGCCGGAATAAAAGCAAGCAAAGGGCCACATCTGGCCCAGTTTGGAGACCTCTGTTTCAGGTCAATGTTGTTGGTACAAAATATCCTAATAAGTGTCTACAAACTATGGGATATATTTATGGAATTTTTTTTTCTAGTAATGGCGGAGATCAGCGACTTATAGGAGGGCTGCGATATTGTGACTGACAATCCTGATACTTTGTGGGAACCAGTGACACTAATACAGTGATCACTGTACTAATGACACTGGCTGGCAAGGGGTTAATCATCTAGGGCAGGGGTCTCCAAACTTATTAAACGAAGGGCCAGTTTACTGTCCTTCAGACTTTAGGGGGCCGGACTGTGGCCACTGGAAATAGCAAAAATGTTCCGGTATCAGCAGGAGTAAACAATGCCACATTTTTTGGTGTCAGTAAGAGGAGGAATTGTGCCCCTTTTTTGGTGTTATTGGAAGGAAATTGTGCCCCATTGTTGGTGTCATTGGGAGGAATTGTGCCCCATTGTTGGTGTCATTAGGAGGAATTGTGCCCCATTGTTGGTGTCATTAGGAGGAATTGTGCCCCATGTTTTATGTCGGAAGATAAAATATTGCCCCAAGGGCCAGATAAAAGCAAGTAAAGGGCCACATCTGGCCCCTGGGCTGCAGTTTGGAGACCCCCTGATCTAGGGCAATTAAAGACTTAACTGTTATTCGAGCGTTATTGAGGTGTTATTCAAGCGAAGCCTCATCTGCAATCCCAATGTGCTGGTAAAGCACCGCTAAGACCCTAACATTTTAGGGCGTTTTTGCAGTGCCTCAGTGTAATGTGTAAAGTTTCAATGTATTTCAATGGAGAGGGGCGTTTTTGGAGTGTTTTTTTCAGTGCCCAAAAGCTGTTCCAAAGATGACTCAGTGTGAAAGGGTCCATTGAGACGCACTTAAATTGTCTGTTTATTAAAACAAATTATTTGTTACAAATATTTTTTTCCTCTTTGTGTATGTTTAGGTGACCAGGGGGCGAGGGGGTGAAGATGGGGGGGGGGGGGGGGAACACAAGATTAGCTCGCACAGGGCGCCTGAACACCTAAGGCCGGCCCTGTCCACACAGCTTGGGAAATGTTATCAAGGGGTCACGGTACTAGAACGGTTGAGAACCACTGCTTTTCATCAACGGCCTTCAGAGCACTTGTGTTGATTTAACCATCTATGTGCTGAAAATGCAGAGTTCCAGACACTGAAAGCATCCAAATCCAGGAGCATATTTAGCAAGTTCTCAGGTGGTTCATTCAGGTCCTTAAATCTGACCGGAATAAGTGCCCGAATGCTCGTGACACAAATTTATATGTAGGCAAAACAAAAAGACGCTTACGTGGCAGATTCGGGGAACACCTGAAAAGTATCAGACAGAAAGAGGAAACCCTGGTAGCTCAACATTTTTTGAACTTCCATGAGGGTAAAACCTCTGGTTTAACTGTGAAGGGTTTTTTCTCCCTCTCTCTGACTGATCGCAGAGGCTATTTTGACACGGTGCTCCTACGTAAGGAGAAAAGCTGGATTTTTAGGCTCAGGACCTTTTAGCTGAGGGGCCTGAACCATGAACTCAGCCTAAGTGTCTTCCTTGAACCTTAGTTGTCTCTCTCTCCTCTATGTATTAGTGTCAATCAGGGCTTTTTTTCAGGGGGAACTCAGTTCCACCATCTCTGGCTCAGACCCTTTGGTGCCTGCTCACCACAATCACTTGTAAACACAGAAGTCTGGTTATTGTGTTTACAAGTGACAGCTTTATAAATCCCCTGAACTCTGCACTCTGTATGTAATGCAATTCTGGTATTTAATGCCCCTTTAAGACCCTTCTACTGTTTGTAAAACCTAAACAGGTCGCGGTTGAGTTCCTGCACCTATTTTCTGAGAAAAAAAACTCTGGTGTCAATCATCCTAGTACCTATTCCCTCCCTCTCCCCCCCCCCTCTCCATTCCTACCATTACCTACCCTAGGCAGAGCTAGTAAGCTGGCTTCAAGTTTGCTGCCCAGTCCAGCAATGCAATGGACTCACTTGCTGTAACTGACTACATTTAAGGCACCACTATCTACAGTCCACTTCCGCCCATGCTGATTTAACATTGTGTTCCAGACTTTCCTTTTGCATACCTGACCGGTCATGTGACTGCACACTATGAGAGATCTCCCTCTGGGAATTCACTGGAGAATCCAGCCGCATGCTGCAGCTCTGATGACAGTCTGAATCCGGCATACAGCCATCCACAGCCGGGCAGAGGGGGGACAGAGACTGTAACTGTACCTGGCAATAGGACTATCGACTGATTTGGTGAGAGCCCAGCTGGGCAACCGTTCGCTACCTTTTACCTCAAACCCTCTCTTATATGCCTGCTCCTTCTTCCTCTATGGAGGTTCAATGGACACCTGCTGTCCCAGTGAAGTGTGAAACTCTATCCACTTATTCCGGTCAGATTTAAGGACCTGAATGAACCACCTATCATTTAGGCCGGTTCACCTATGCGAATTGAGTGCGGCTTAAACCGCATCCAATTCGCAGAACATTTCTAAATACATTGTTTTCAATGAGGCTGGTTCACATATGTGCGATGCATTCGCACTGCGCATTGCCGAAAAAAACGTGTGCATTTTCTAGGCATTGCGATGCGGCTCAGGTGCGAATTCAGGCCCATTATCTTCTATGGGCACGCATCTGATTCGCAGATGTGTTCATTCCTCATCGGGATTTCTCTCATTCAATGGGGTGCTTTAAAAAAAAAAATTATAATTATTGTTCATTTTACTTTATTTTAGTTTGACACTTTTTATTTCCAAAAAATACATTTTTTGATCACTTTTTATTCCTATTACAAGGAATGTAAACATCCCTTGTAATTAGGAATATAGCATGACAGGTCCTCTTTACAGTGAGATGTGGGGTCAATAAGACCCCACATCTCACCTCTAGGCTAGAAAGCCTGAAAAGAGTCTGTAAAAGCAGGGTATTGAGGGGTATTGCAGAGTATTGCGAGGTATTGGCTGCAGAGTATTGCGAGGTATTGGCTGCAGAGTATTGCGAGGTATTGGCTGCAGAGTATTGCGAGGTATTGGCTGCAGAGTATTGCGAGGGACGTCCTCCCAGAGTAACTCGACCGCGCTGTAGATGTCTTTTGTCTATAGGGCGGTCGGAAAGAGGTTAAGAAACATGGATGCACACTTATGGCCTTAAGAGTACAATGCACAACACGGGCACCATATTCATACACCACGCGTTATAGGCACACACCTTCAAGGTGCTTGGACACTAGCAAGATAGTGTATCCTTTAGTTTTGTTGCAAGCAATGAAGAGTAAACCATGGGAAATAGAATTTACAGGCAACATTCCTCTTATCTTTACCATACAGTATAGGACACAGGCAATATATTCATACACCATGGGAAACCCCCAAGCATTGGATATGGAGGGTGGGCAGCAACTTGGCAAGTAAAACTGTGCCAACTGGCCCAAACAACAATGGGGTCAAAAAGCCCAAGTTCAGAGTGCAGCTGCAAGAACCTTGTGGCCAAAAGCTGCATTCACAGAAAATTGGACAGCCATCTGGTAAAATGAGAAAGTTTGAGAAAGTATGAACAGAAGACCAGGTCCAGCAGCCTTATACTTTGTCGTGAACAAAGGCTTGGTGCCAAAAAGCCTATGACTAAGGATCAGGTGGAGTGAGCACACATGAGGTGGTTTTTGCTTAAATGCGTAAGCTCTTGCAATCTGGCTCCTTATCCACTGTGGATTTTTAAGCAGGGGTGTACCATGCAAGGTTCAAAGGACATAACAAATAGGGATTCTTTTTCTGATGGGAGCAGTAGCTTCTAATGGCTCTAAATACATCTAGGCGATATAGAGAAAATTCTTTAGAGTGATTAGGAGCAGGACACAGGATGGCAGAACAATGTATTCATTGAGGTGGAATGCTAAAACCACCTTCTTTGTGAAGTATACGGAAAGGGTTTTTATAGGAAAGGGCTGCTATTTAAAAACACATCTGAAAGACATGATGGTTGCCAAAAAAGGCCACTGCTGGCAAGAATCACCAGGTGAAAATTTCTGATGGGTTCAAATGGCTTCTGCAAGGTGGAAAGAACCAAATTAAAGGTCCCAGAAAAGCACAGTGTGCTGCAAGAGGGGCTTTTTTTTTCTTTTTAAAGGGAGTGTGAAGCCCCTTTAAGTGTTTGTAAACCCCCCTATCATTTTCAGCCAAAGAAGCTGCCATCTTTGCCTCTGTTTAATCTACAACTGCCATGATACTACACGTGATCAGTTATGACGCCAGCCATTGGATGGTTTGACAGTTTGGTTGAGAGCACAACCAATGTGAGTGTTACATTTCCTTCACGTGCCAGAAATTAAACTGTTTTATGGATGGGTTTACTTCCGCTTGAAGGGAGCTTGGAGACACGTTCTGATCAACCCTGGTTGGGGGAAAGCCAGATTGTGATGTACAGAGTAATATCTGGGACTGAACTGGTGGCTGTGGGAATACCAGGCAAAATAAGGTATAATAGATCTTGGAAGTGGCTCATTTTTGCTTTCAGACAATGCTTCTATCCTTTATGATCTGGGTTTCAAACTAGCAGTCATGCCATTAAAGCCAGAGACTGTGAAGCAGGATGGAACAGGGGACCACAGGGCAACAGATTTGGTCTGTTGGGAAGGGACCTGGGGGCTCTCTGCTAGAATTTAGAGTATCTCTGTACCAGGTTCTTCTGGGCCAATTTGGGGCAATTTAAATTACCCCCCCTCGCTCCATTTTGTGGAACAGATGAGGCAGAATTCGCACTGGAGTGAAGGAACAGATGAGGCAGAATTCGCACTGGAGTAAAGGCACAGATCAATCTTAACTGAGGCTAGGGAATTATCAGGGCCTCTGAGGCCAGGGCTAGAGAATCCCTGGTTCTGGCAACAGCCAGGAGGTAGCATGTTGTTAAATATAGAGGTCAGGATGTCCACATCTGGATTCCCCCCTCTATCTTTGCTATATCAGATTGAATACCTTTGGATGAAGAGATCATTCCCTTGGTCCAAGTGGTGGCAGTTAAGTCAGGCTACGAAGTGCGCTTCTGTCCGTAATAGAAACCGATTTGCTTCCTTCATGGCAGCCAGACCCCCTTGATGGTTGATATACAGTTGTATGCTAAAATTTAGGAACCCCTGACAATTTCCATGATTGTCATTTATAAATATTCGGGTGTTTGGATCAGCAATTTCATTTTGATCTATCAAAAAACTGAAGGACACAGTAATGTTTCAGTAGTGAAATGAGTTTTTTTGGATTAACAGAAAATGTGCAATATGCATCAAAACAAAATTAGACGGGTGCATAAATTTGGGCATCCTTGTCATTTTGTTGATTTGAATACCTGTAACTACTTAGCACTGAGTAATTTGAACACACAATTGGTTTGGTGAGCTCATTAAGGCTGGGTTCACACTATACTACATGACAGCAGTACGACTTTCATCTTACTTTGCTCTGCAACATCGGTCCTACATCCATCCGACTTTCATGAACAGGATACTACTTTGATCCGACTTTGTGATAGTTTGACTTGTTCTTTGACCAATCAAAATAATCCCAGAGTGAGATGAATTCCTTTTACTGCTGCTGTAATCACAATGTCGGATGTCAAAAGTCGGATGGTAAGGATAAGGCTCCTACTTTGGTCTGACTTCAATGATATTCAATGGGCTGAAGTAGGATCAATGTCGGACCAAAGTAGTACAGGGAGCATTTTCAAAGTCGGAGCGACTTGTGTCGGACCAGTTAAGACGGCTCCCATAGGGAAACATTGATTTTCACACGTCATGCAACATGAGCTCCCAATGTCGGAGTGTTTGTCGGACCAGTGTGAACCCAGCCTAAGCCTTGAACTTCATAGACAGGTGCATACAATCATGAGAAAAGGTATTTAAGGTGGCCAATTCCAATTTGTTGTTCTCTTTGACTCTCCTCTGAAGAGTGGAAACATGGGGGCCTCAAAACAACTCTCAAATTACCTGAAAACAAAGATTGCTCTATGTAACAGTATGGCCCGTGGGACCCAGAGGCTCTTGAAGGATGTGGGGTACTCCTGTGTCAATTTCACCAATGACTCTTGCGTCCTAGGGTCATCCTATGCCCACTAGGGGCATAGGATGACTGAGAAATTATATCATGGATTACATGAGATGGGACAGTAATGATAATTCATGTATTGCAGAATATCTTGAAATATTACAGGTGATTTATTCTGTGGGGACACATACTATTGAGGTGTTAATTGAGTCTGGCTCCTAAGATATTTCATTGTGTGAAAGTCTATGATAGATGTGTTGGGGGTTGGCAGTCTGAAAGGTCAGATGTCTGACTTTTCAGCTGTAGTGGATTAGCACGTCAATTACATCTACAAAGGAATGTGTATTGTGTATCAGGTGAGAAGAGCTTATTGTGGAGTCAGAATGTCTGGGTAAATGACTAGATAATGAAATTCAGATAATCTACATGAGTTAAAAGAATGTGTATTGAGCACACATTGTGCCATGTTGTGGGTGGAGTTGATTCATTGTTCACTCTTGGTTTCTACTGTATAAAGCCTGAGTTTTACCATTAAAAGTATTCTATCCATTTGGAACAGAGAACAGAGCTGTGTCTCGTTATTCTATGTCTGCAGGATTGTAGCGTGTCGGATAAGCTGTCTTGGGTTGGTGGAATGGAATATCATAAACGGCGTTAACCCCTGACCGTTACAATTGTTGGCAAGCAGTGGGATGATTCCCATCTCTAGAAGAACAGCTACAAGAGGACACGGGACAATGGAGACACAGTATGAACGGCTGAAGCTCTCTTCCCTCAAGGACTTGCTGGAGAACCGGGGCAGACCGGACAGCAACCGTAAAAAAAGGGACATTATCGCAGAACTTGTCAAAATTGAAAGGCCCAGTGTAACAGACAGGACACCCGAGGAAGAAAATTTTGATCGGCTGTTAAACGATGACTGGCACAGTATGGTCCTAATCCTCCACCGGAGATCATAGACCTGGTTATAGCGGCTGTGGATGCAACTTGGCTACATCAAAGAGGTGCTGCAGCAGCAGAAGTCACAGCAGCACCAACTGAAGAGAGAGGAGAGGTACAGATACCAGTCGCCATGGAAGAGGAATGCAGAAGTAGGTTACAAGAGATGTGCATACAGCACAGAGGACCAGTATCAGAGGAGGCCCTGCTTGGATGGTCGGATTTGATCCGTTGCCAACTCTGGAAGGAAGCGCTAGCTCTTGAGCAGCAACATCAGGGAAAGGTCCTCCCCTTCATCCATGTAAGGTACTGGCCGCAGTATGACGTAGGAATGCCGTTGTTGGGGGAACAACTGAAGCAGGAGTGGACAGCTGAGTTAAGCAGGTTAATCCAGGCAGAGATGCGGTTGGACAGGAGCTACAGAGCCCTCCGGTGGTATGTAGCCCAAGAGTGCCCGTGGTCAGTGGATGACAGCCCCATGGAAGGCTATGACTATAATGGCCTGGGATTGTTGTATTGGAAGATGTCCAGTGATCCTGACTTTGGGGATGATCGGGAGTGGCGCTTGGAGGAAATAAGGGAGCACAGACAGCAAAAATTGAATATCTCGGAAGGGCACTGGGTACAGGAAGATTTGGAGTTTCTGGCCGTTCAGGAATGGGAGCTGGAGATCGCCTACAGGCACCTGCTAGACTTTGCTCAGCAGCAGGGTGGGGCTCCCATTGCCTGGGACTATGAGGAAATGTCAGATGACGGCTCTGAAATCCTGGCTGATGAATCTGCAGTAAAAAATATGGAGATTGCTGTCCCTAAAGCCGAAGCAGATGATGTGGAGTTCCAGGGAGCAGGGGCAGTTGGCCCCTCTCTCCAGCAACAAGCTGAGGTGGTAAAGCTTTTACTCCCAGCTGAATCGCTGGCAGCAGGGCAGGATGCTGCTGACCGCTGCACACAACTGCAGCTTGAGCTGATATCGGGGGATGGGACTGTGGTCTCCACTCACAGCAACCCAGCAGAAGAGCTGGCAACAGAGCAGAGTGCCACGGGCCTTTGCTCTCAACTAACAGAAGAGGGGGTTCCTGTGGTAGTGAATTGGACTTCAGTCTTCACTGACACAACCCCAGAAAATGGTGCGGCATTGAGACAGGAGGATGTCAGCCTTGCTTTGCAAGCACCGGGGGTTTTCATCTACCACAAGTGGATGGGACTTTAGTCTCCACTTGTATACCCCAGGGATAGGGGGCAGTTGGCCCAGATCCCCAACAGCATGATGAACTGAGCCCAGTCACCCTGTCTTCTCTCCAGCAGCTGAAAGGACTCCAGGGAGAAGGGCCAGTCCAGGCCTCTCCCCAGCGGCAGGAATGTTCTCAGAGAGGCAGAGGTAGGCTGGGTGAGTAATGCTCTGTTTTGGAGCAATTTATTTGTGGTAATATGGGGATAACAGCATTGGAGGAATGGAACTATGGACTAACTTCGAAGTCAACCCGTCTGGGGTCGCCTCCTATGTTAGTCTCCTGCCGAAAGGGGAGAGATGTAACGGTATAGCCCGTGGGACCCAGAGGCTCTTGAAGGTTGTGGGGTACTCCTGTGTCAGCTTCACCAATGACTCTTGCGTCTAGGGTCATCCTATGCCCACTAGGGTCATAGGATGACTGAGAAATTATATCATGGATTACATGAGATGGGACAGTAATGATAATTCCTGTATTGCAGGATATCTTGAAATATTACAGGTGATTTATTCTGAACCCAACAGGTCAATAGGACAGTATTCATTCATGTGGGGATACATACTGTTGAGGTGTTAATTGAGTCTGGCTCCTAAGATATTTGATTGTGTGAAAGTCTATTGATATTAGATGTGTTGGGGGTTGGCTGTCTGAAAGGTCCTATGTCTGACTTTCCAGCTGTAGTGGATTAACATGTCAATTACATCTACAAAGGAATGCATATTGTGTATTAGGTGAGAAGAGCTTATTGTGGAGTCAGAATGTCTGGGTAAATGACTAGTAATAGACTCATGTAGATTATCTGAATGTCATTATCTAAAGGAATGTGTATTGAGCACCCATTGTGTCATGTTGTGGGTGGAGTTGATTCAGTGTTCACTTTTGGCTTCTACTATATAAAGCCTGAGTTTTACCATTAAAAGTATTCTATCTGTTTAGAACAGAGCTGTGACTCGTTATTCTGGGGGAAATCCAATGGGTCCTGTCTGTAGGATTGTGGAGTGTCGGATAAACTGTCTTGGGTTGGTGGAATGGAATATCGTAAACAGCGTTAACCCGTAACCGTTACATTCTACATTATGGTTTAGGGGAAGGCTACAAAAAGTTATCGCAGACAAATAAGCTGTCAGTGTCCACTGTGAGGAACATAGTGAGAAAATTGAAGACCACAGGCACATTTCTTGTTAAGGCCAGAAGTGGCAGGCCACATAAAATATTGGAGAGGCAAATTCAAAGGATGGTGAGAATGGTCAAAAAACGCCCATGGACCACCTCCAAAGACCTACAACATCAACTTGCTGCAGATGGTGTCACTGTGCATCCTTCAACAATTCAGCGCACTTTGCACAGGGAGAAGCTGTATGGGAGAGTGATGCAAAAGAAGCCTTTTCTGCACACACGCCACAAGCGGAGTCGCTTGAGGTATGCAAACACAAACTTGGACAAGCCAGCTTCATTTTGGAATAAGGTGCTGTGGACTGATAAAACAAAGATTGAGTTATTTGGTCAAAGGAAGGGGCGTTATGCATGGCGGCAAAAGAACACAGCATTCCAAGAAAAACACTTGCTACCTACAGTAGAATTTGGTGGAGGTTCCATCATGCTGTGGGGCTGTGTGGCCAGTGCCAGTTCTGGGAATTTGGTTAAAGTTGAGGGTCGCATGGATTCCACTCAATATCAGCAGATTCTTGAGAATAATGTTGAGGAATCAGTCACAAAGTTGAAGTTACGCCGGGGCTGGATATTTCAACAAGACAACCACCCAAAACACTGCTCAAAATCTACTCTGCCATTTATGCAGAACAAGTACGATGTTCTGGAATGGCCATACCAGTCCCCAGACCTGAATATCATTTGAACATCTGTGGGGTGATTTGAAGCAGGCTGGCCATGCTCGGCAACCTAACTGAACTGGAGATGTTTTGTGAGGAATGATCCAAACTACATTCATCCAGAATCCACACTCATTACAGGCTATAGGAAACGTCTAGAGGCTGTTATTTCTGCTCTACTAAATATTGATGTGATTTTTCTCTTGGCGTGCCCAAATTTATGCACCTGTTTAATTTTGTTTTGATGCACATTGCACATTTTATTTTAATCCAATAAACCGTTTCACTACTGAAATATTTAATATCCTTCAGTTATTTGATAGATCAAAATTAAATTGCTGATCCAAACACCCAAATATTTATAAATGACAATCATGGAAATTGTCGGGGGTAAGTAAACTTTTGCATACAACTGTATGTGGTGGCATTGTTTGAATGCACCCAAATTGGGTGTCCCTTCAGAAGGGGAGTGCAGGGCTGCAGGGATAACTCTACTGCTCCTGAACTTCAGAATGTTGATGGGGAATTTGGTGCTCTCTCTTTAATCATATTTCCTGATCTTTCAAGGATTGAAACACTTCTCCCAGCCTGACAGTTCTTGCTTGGATAGATAGCATGAGTAAGTGGAAGGAGAGACCCCTTTTGTGTGTGCCAAAAAATGTTTTGTTGGAGAGTTCTTGAATGGAATTGGGAGAAAGACCCAAAGGAGGAGGCAACCATTAGGCCTCAAACTTTAATGGCGATCTTCACTGTGGGATTTCTCTTTGATCTTAGTTGTTGGTCATGAGCTCTTAGTCTGAATTTTATTTCCTGGAAGAAAACCTTTTATTTATTTTTTTAAGATGCATCTAGGGTCAGACATAAGCATTCTAGGTAAAGTAAAGGCTGGAGACCAGACTTGTTAAAAACATGTATAACCCAGCTTTTGGCCTAGAGCAGCTGAATTGTTCTGTGGACATTTTCTGAGATTTGCAAGGAAAGTGAATCCTTCAGGAGAAGGTTTTCTAGTCAGTGGGACAAACTGGAAGTGAATTTTCCCAAGGCGTCTTTCAAGACAGCAACTTGAGAGATAGTGACTCCACCCACAACCACAGGAAACACCTTCTTCCTTCAAATCTTTAAAGGGAGGTACCTCCCTAACATCAGTTTTTGTGTTTCCTCCGGCTGGAGGGAACATCTTCGTGAGGGGAGTCAGCATCTTTCGGGTGTTCCTGGGAGACGGGCTTCCCTCTTACTTTTATTTTCCTCCGTGTGAGACCGTCGGTCCTCCCGTCCTACCCGGTACTGCAGCGGTAGTGCTCAGGCTCCTTTTCCACCCCTTGGTGCTCGGGGAGAGCCGAAAAGACTCAGTGGCCAGGCTGCGATCGCATCGCCGCAATTTTGCCATGGTCCAGGCAGGTCGCTGGGTCAGTGCAGCGTAATTTCTGGCGCGACTGCAGAGGGAAGAGGCAGGACCAAGGCTGGGGCCTATTTCCGGTCTGGTGCAGAGGCACTAAGTGAGTCTGGAAACGGCGTTGGAAGCCACTTGTGGATGCTGTACACCTGCAATGGAGGACGCGGAAGTTACGGCGGTGGGGACAGGCACCAGCAAGGTTCAGGTAGGAGGCAGCAGTTAGGTCTGCCTTTCCCTTACCTGTGTTTTTTTTTCCGGTCTCTTTCCTATACTATCCCCCCCTAGTGGCAAGGGGCCTGTCTGGGCACTGTCGTTTCACGTTTTCTCTTAGTGCATCTATGAGGGGGGGTTCACCTACAGAGACTGGGTCTCGTGGTTTCCCCTGCTTTCAAGAGGGCTGGAGTGGTCCTTTCCAGTAGAAAAGAGACTGACTACAGATGCCAGTGCGTGGGGATGGGGAGCCCACTTAGGAAAAAATTTCATCCAGGGGTCCTGGATGAAGGACGAGTCAAACTGGAGAGAGCTAAAGGCAATTGCATTGGCCCTAATAAAGTTTGCTCCGGATATTCAAAATCACCATCTTCAGGTGCTAACGGACAACGCCATGGCGGTGGCATACCTAAACAGGCAGGGAGGCACAAGAAGCAGACCTCTGCAAATTCTTGCTGCAAAGATTCTTCTGTGGGCAGAAAAGAACTTGCGGTCCCTTTCAGCCATTCATTTAAAGGGGTCCCTGAACAGGGTGGCGGATTACCTGAGCAGACATCAAGCATGGGAGTCAGAGTGGTCTCTGAACCCGGAGGTCTTTGTGGAAATTTAGAACAAATGGGGTCAGCCAGAAGTGGACCTGTTTGCCTCAAGGGAAAATGCTCAAGTACCTCAATTCTTTTCCCTAAACAAACTGGACTGATCTCTAGTAGGGTTGTCCCGATACCGATACTAGTATCGGTATCGGGACCGATACCAAGTATTTGCGTGAGTACTCGCGCAAATGCTCCCAAAGCCTGACCGAGCAATTTTCAGCTTTCAGCGCTCTCACACTTTGAATGACAATTACTCAGTCATGCAACACTGTACCCAAATGATTTTTTTTTTTTGTCCTTTTATTCATACAAATAGAGCTTTCTTTTGGTGGTATTTGATCACCTCTGGGGTTTTTTTTTTTTTGCGCTATTAATGAAAAAGACCGAAAATTTAGAAAAAAAATGTTTTTCTTTTCTTAGTTTCTGTGATAAAATTTTGCAAATTATTATTTTTTCTTCATAAATGTTGGCCCCACAATTTATACTGCTACATGTCTTTGATAAAAAATAACCCAACATTTTTGGAAATTATTTGGTCTGTGTGAAAGTTTGAGTCTACAAACTATAGTGCAAATCATAAAAAATCTGATCACACCTGATGTACTGAAGGCCTATCTCATTTCTTGAGACCCTAACAAGCCAGGAAAGTACAAATGCCCCCCAAATAACCCCTTTTTGGAAAGTAGACATTCCAAGGTATATATTAGCTGTGCACTGATGAGATGGCACCAATGGGCACTGATTGGCACAGGTGGGCACTGATGAGGTGGCACTGATCGCATCGCAAATGGCCAATCTGATCCGTTCTCCCTCCTCACACGCGGTGTCTGTGTGAGGAGGGAAAGGCGGCAATGAGAGATGATCTCATATGTTTACATTTGAGATCATCTCTCATTGGCCGCACAGATCGCATTGCAAACGGCCACTCTGATTGGCCGTTCGCATCGATCTGTAATTGGCTGTGTCCGAGGGACACAGCCAACACAGAATTTCCCCGCTGCGCGCTCGGGAGCGTGCGCGGGGAACGAGCAAAAGGGAGGACGCCGAAAGAAGTCGTCCTGGATTTTCAGGTCCGCGCTGAAGCTGTCATTTGGCTATAGCGTGGGCCTCAAGCGGTTAATTTAGTTGGCCGGTAAGTTGAGCGTGCAAATTCTTTGGTTTTATTTGACATGCGTCTGCCCTTCCAGTTCGTCTTGCTGTGAAGACCAGTTATAGGTAGGGGCAGTGACCTTTTTTTGTGTTTTGTCTTTAATCGTCAGATTCTGTAAACCACCAACCCTCCTGGCTGTCGTAATTGCCAGATGGAACGGAGGGGCGATAAACCACCTCTTAAGGGTGGGGAACCATGCCTTTCTTGGCCACCAGGGTGCAATTAGAATCAGACAATAGCATGTCTGAGACAACTTCTGTAACACCCGGAGGAATGAGTACCAGGGGAGGGAACTTGTATGCCAGGCCAAACCTCCAGCTCTGGGCTAAAGCATCCACCCCTTGGAACCCTGCTCACTGGTGAGAGAGAACTTCCGGACCTTTCTGTTTTTTCTTCAAGCAAACAGATCTATTTCTGTTCTGCCAAAGTGTTGGCTAACAAGCGAAAACACCTCGCTGTTTTGCTCCCACTCTCCCTGATGTATGGGTTGCCTGCTGAGGAAGTCCGCCTGTGTATTAAGGGTCCCTCCTCTCTGCTTCCCCCAGGATCCCCTGGTGGTTTAAGTGGGACACAGCCACCGTGATGTCTGAGAAGACCTGTACTTCTCTCTTCCGGATCTGATCCATGAAAAACTCTAAAGCTTTTCCAACCGCCAGGAGTTCCCTGAAATTGGAGGAGTCTCTGACACTGGTCTCAAGAACCCTGGGCGCAGAGATCTCCCAAGTGAGCTCCCCATCGCCAGGCACTTGCATCGGTTGTCGCACTCAACGGGTCTTGTTGGGGCCCAGGACCTACGCCCCGACAGGCTGTTCGGACTGAGCCACCAGTCCAGAGAGTCTCTTCCCTCCCCTGGGAAATACCCTTACGTCCAGGGATTCCCTTCCCCATCCCAATAGAAGAGAAGGAATCCCTGGAGAACCTGAGAGTGGAGCTGGGCTCAGGGTACTGCTGGAATGCATGCTGTCATTACCCCAGTACTCTCATGATGGTCCCCAGAAAGACCCTCCTGCGTTTATGGAGAGCAGACACAGCACCCTTGTGATCTTTTCCTGGGGAAGGAAACTCATTTGAGCCATCAAGTCCACTAGGTATCCCAAATATACCTTGGACTGCGGGGTCCAGGGAGGACTTCTCCCGGCTGATGATCCAATCTAGAGATTCTAGGGTGGTGGATGTCACCTTGTCCGAGTCTCACCGAAGCTGTTGCAGGGCCGGATAGTAGATTAGCATAGTGTCCAAAAAAGGGAATCAAGGCTACTCCCCGGAGGTGAAGGAATGATACCACCTCAGTGAGAACCTTCGTAAAGATTCTCGGACTGGCCGAAGGGGAGTGCCCTGAATTGCCAATGTTGGACGCCCTGACTTGACTGGACCGCAAACCGCAGGAACCTTTGGTGTTGCTGGGCAATGGAGACATGGAGATACGCATCCTTCAAATCCAGCATGACCATGAAGGCTCCTCCCTGGAGGTGCCTCCTGACCGTGTAGATGCTTTCCATACAAAAATTTTTGTACTGCAAGTACCTGTTCAATTTCCATAAGTTAATAATCAGTCGAAACTTGCCTGAGAGTTTCAGAACCACAGATATGTGTGAATAAAACCCCCAGACTGACCTGATTTGCTGGAACAGGGATGAAAACCTTCTTGTTCCGCCAACTCTCAGACACTTTCCAACAGGCCTCTTGCTTTTTGTGGGTCTTTGGGGAGATGGGCAAGGACAACAAACACTCGGAGGAGGGGTAGACAGAAACTCCAACCTGTAAACCCTCTTTTACAAGGTTTAAAATGTATGGACTCTGAGTGGTTTCTTCCCATTGAGGGAGAAACCATGAGAGCCTTCCACCAACCTTTGGGTAGATGCTTTCCATATGAAAAAGCCTCTGCCTTTTGACCTATAGGGGCCTTTGGACTTGGACCTACTGACAGTCCCCTGGGCAGGGCATTCTGTTTCTGTAAAAACAAAATAGAAGGTGTGGTCCGGGGAGGAGCTACAACATGGTGCTGTAGGGCCGAGGGCGGCAGCAAGCTCCATGCTTCCCCCCCAGGTGATATAGAGAGCGGATTCATCCTTGAGGCTGGGTTCACACTATACTACACGACAGCAGTACAACTTTCATCCTACTTTGCTCTGCGACATCTGTCCTACATTCATCCTACATTGGTCCTACATCCATCTGACTTTCATGAACAGGATACTACTTTGAACCGACTTTGTGATAGTCTGACTTGTTCTTTGACCAATCAAAACAATTCCAGGGTGAGATAAATTCCTTTTACTGCTGCTGTAATCACATGTCGGATGTCTGATAAGGACAAGGCTCCTACTTTGGTCCGACTTCAATGATATTCAATGGGCTGAAGTAGGATGAATGTCGGAGCAAAGTAGTACAGGGAGTGTTTTCAAAGTCAGACAGACAGACACGTCATGCGACATGAGCTCCCAATGTAGGAGCGTTGTCGGAACAAGTGTGAACCCAGCCTGAGCCCATGTCTTATTATTTGGGCTTACCTGAAGGTTTCTTCCCTATGGAGCTATGATCGTGGGTGTGTAGAGGCTGCTGAAGTGCGCTCATATAAACCATACAGTTGTGAGCTGCGCCGGAGTGCCCTGGAAGTAGTGGCGTGCTGCTGGGCTGTTCTTTGTGAGCTCCTGGACTTGTCCCCCGATGGCGTGTGGGAGGTGCCGTGAGACTGACGAAGGGCCATTGAAAGAGGCTGAGGGACACCGAAGGTGACCTGGGGCCGTCGTGAACTGCCGGAGACTTCCGAGAGCGGGTGAGAGGCACCGAAGGAGGCCGGGAACTGCGGACGTCAGCCGAGAACCGCCGATAGTGGCCGAGGGAAGTCAGAATCCGCAGAGAGCCGCTGAGGACGGTGGAGGGCTGCTGAAAGCCACCGGAGGCTGCCGAGGTCCTCCAGAAGAGTAACTTGGGGACCATCTGGGAGCCTTGTGAGCCGGTAAGACCGCCCGATGGGCGAAGCCTGAAAGGCGGCTAGTGTTTTTTCCCAGCATTTCTTCTGGAGTGAGCGGTGGAAGGAGTAGCAAACTAGCCTCCCAAGAGACGCTCTGAGTAAAGAAGCCAAGGAGAGAGCTATCTGAGACTGTCAAACTGAAGGGGTAAGATAAATAAAAAAATGTTACCCCCTCTATGCTCTCTCCTTATTGCCATATTAAGCAGCTGTAGAAGTACTTTTTAGAGCTGCACGATTCTGGCCAAAATGAGAATCACAATTTTTTTGCTTAGAATGAAGATCACGGGAAGCCTTCAGCTGCGCACAGCTGATGAGGACGTGACGTGCGTGAGGGAGGGAGGCGCCGGAATGCTCCATGGCTGCCAGCGGCATTGATGCTCTTACGAATCCGGCGGCGGCTCTTTAGCGTACCGATCGAGCGGTACGAGTGAGCATACGACAGAGCAGAGCATGAGAAGCTGAGGCGCCGCGGGAGCCGTGAAGAGTGATCCCCGCTCACCATCCGACAAGACCAAGCCAGTGTGTACCATCTGTGAAGGGCCTACACATCCAGAAGCAGCTGCGCAGGCAGACCCACGGAAATCAGCGGGGGACCGAGCGAGATCACTGGGACTTCCCAGGGAACCAAACGGCCTTGCGGACATGCAGTGGATCCGAGGATCGCCTAGGGTCTGGTGAGGCGCTTAGTGGAGCCGAGTCTTGTCAAGTCCTTCCCGACCCCCCCCCCCCTGATCACACTGCTACCCTCTCTGAATGCAACCTAAATATAGTTTAAATATGTGCATATGAACTGCTAATAAGGTCTTCAGCTTGATATGTGCTGCTGTCTACTGGGCACAGAGTCCATAGATATTCACACCAACTAGCCTTCTTTTGAGATAAGATACCTGTAAGGACAGACTGGGAACTGGGAAAAAACAATAGATGTCCATAAACATCAAAGTGATAATGTCCAAATAGGATTGGAAATGGGGTGTATTTTTGTATATATTCAGAGTGGCCACTGTATATTGATACTAGGGTTGTCCCGATACCACTTTTTTAGGACCGAGTACAAGTACCGATACTTTTTTTTCATGTACTCGCCGATACCGAATACCGATACTTTTTAAATGCAGCCACGTGTCCCCAAATGCAGCCATGGTACCTCTGAGTCCAGCCATGGTCCCTCTGAGTCCAGCCATGGTCCCTCTGAGTCCAGCCATGGTCCCTCTGAGTGCTCCGCACTCTACCCCCGACTCAAAAAAAAAAAAAAGTATTCTATTTAGGTATCGGGAGTATTCACGCGAGTACAAGTACTAGCGCAAATACTCGGTATCGGTCCCGATACCGATACTAGTATCGGTATCGGGACAACCCTAATTGATACCCTTCGATAACGTGTATTTACATGAAACACGTCAGTGACGACTTTACTGCTGCCACTGTACATTCTCTCATGCGCCATATCTTCACCAATATGTAAGTGCATTGCTTATTAAATTGTTATATCCTTGCGATATCACACTATGTTGCTTCCTCCTTCTCTTTCTCTCAACCCTTCGTAAACCTCTATGGAGTATTAAGCACCAGTCCTAAAGACTCATCATCTCGAGTGACTAACTCAACGGCGACAAGATAGCCCCACCAGAGCCATCAGTGATTATCCTGTACCCTGATGAGACCTTGTTCCAGTTCAAGCTGATCATCCAGCTGTTATGACTCTAGGAATATACGTTTCTATGAGTCCATAGCTTCTGGGAAGCTTTCAATCTTCACGGTGGTGGGATTTCTTCACTTATATCAAGGAGTTTTCACTTTTGGACATTACCTTGTTTTGGTACCACGTCGATACACCAGGCCAAGATTTGACCGACATTTCCAATCCTATTTGGACATGATCACTTTGATGTTTATGGACATCTATTGTTTTTTGTTTTCTTAGCACTTTTTGTATGGTATTTGCACATCTTACCATTGTCACTTCATATTCATTACTTTTTTACCTTGATGATCACACACATGAGGTAACTTATTAGCGCTACACTTTATTACATAGATCTATTCCTTGCTTTTTTTCTTTGATTAGCCGTGTCTAGCAGCTCATTCCTTCTATCGATCTCTAGCAGCGCAGTATTTCCCATATACCAATTTTTATCCCTTGTAATAGGAATATAGCATTACAGGTCCTCTTTACAGTGAGATATGGGGTCAATAAGACCCCACATCTCGCCTCTAGGCTGAAAAGCCTGAAAAAAAAAACCCATTGCGGAGTATTGCGCAGGGGGTATTGCGTGGGGGGGTATTGCAGAGTATTGCCCGGGGGGTATTGCGCGGGGGGGTGTTGCAGAGTATTGCGCGGGGGGTATTGCAGAGTATTGCGCGGGGGGTATTGCAGAGTATTGCGAGGGGGTATTGCAGAGTATGGCGCGGGGGGTATTGCAGAGTATGGCGCAGGGAAGGAAGAGTATTGCAGGGGTTAATGCACAGTATTGCAGGGGTTAATGCAGGGATGGCTGGATCTGTGACTGCAATAGTCACAGATCCATCCCACAGTGCTGCTGCCATCCGCGCTCCCCCTCTCATACTGTACCGCTCGGTACAGAGAGAGGAACCGGCGTCATCAAATGACGCCGGTTTGTTTACATGTGATCGCGCCGTCATTGGACGGAGCGATCACGTGGTAAACGGCTGCTATCAGCAGCAATTTACCGTGATCCGTGGGGTCCCCTTGACTCGGCGGTCACGGACATTCCCGGGTGCGCGCGATTCTGGGATCACATTATATAACGTGATCCCAGAGTTAAGCAACCACCTTGCTGCCGTTATTTGACGGCGGCTGGTGGTCAATTGGTAATCACTGCTGTTTTTTTGTTTGTTTTTTAAACATTTGGGGGAAAAAAAGTTTCTTAGTTTCTGTAAATTTTGTAAATAAGTAATTTTTCTCCTTCACTGGTGTGCGCCAATGAGGTGGCACCAATATGCTGCACTGATGGGCTCTGAAAGGCAGCACTTACTGGTGTTACTTATGGGCACTGATGGGCTTTGCTGTAATTGGGGCACTGATTATCTGTCCGCTGATCTCCTCTGTCAGTGTAAGGTGATGAGAGCCGATTACCGACACTTTTGCATTAACATGTGACCGGCTGTGATTGGACACAGATGGCTCCGGGTTTCATTACTGCACTAGGTGCAGATCGTGTAAAAAAACGAATAGAACAAGTAAATTAACGAATAGAATAAATAGAAAAGTGAGCAAATTTAGTTCTAGCATAACTAAACAAGAATTTACTATTAAACCTCTTATAACATGCCCCTCCAGATATGTCACATACGTCCTGGAGTGTCCATGTACTTTCCAATATGTGGGTAGAACTACCAGGGAGCTCAAAGTAAGGATCAATGAGCATGTAGCAAACATTATAAAAGGCTACCCTGATCACAGTGTTTCAAAGCACTTTGATCTTTTTCATAACAGAGATCCCCGGAAACTTACGTTTTTTGGGATTGATCGGATTACTAGCCACTGGAGGGGTACCAACCTCACCAGGGCAGTATCCCAAAATGAGACCCAGTGGATACATCGTTTAAGGACTATGCGACCACAGGGTCTCAACATAGAGCTCGACCTTAATTGTTTCCTTACTAATGAATAATTTTATTTTTATCTTATATAAATTCTAATTTTATTTATTTTATTAATATGGGTTTTAAATTACAATTTCCATTTTTTGATACATATGTATTTTGTTAGAAATGGTTTGTATTAATTTTAAACATATTAATTTTACTCTTATACAAGGGGAATCAGACTATGTTAATTTTTAGTTAACTTCCGCTGTATATGACTGATAAAGTTACTTGATATGTTATAGGTGCGCAATCTGCCTTGCGATGCGCATTGGTTGCGGAAGTAACCGGGACTGAGGCTTGGCCCAAATTTTCCCATTGCGGTTGCCGAGACCTATTTAATCTGGTCTGGTGCGTGTGTCAAGTGCGCTTCCTGATGACGACATATTGAAACGTACGTCGAGGCGGTACGTGACCACGCACAGCATCTTCCGGTCCAGCTGGTTCTCAACTCCAGTGAGGTGGAACGCACGCGATTGTTTCCCCAGCTAAGGACACATTTTTTCTTCTAGACCTAAGCCTTCAGCCTCAGTGCCGGGACGTGGGGCACCCCTAACAGTAAGGAGCCACTCGGCACTGTGTGTTTTAATTTATTTTAAATTAAACGTTATTATGCTATGGCGGCTTTTCTTGTGTTTTTTTGCCCTATGACGGTTAACATATCCAATCAAGAGTATCCAGGCTTTTAACCATCTGTGGAGACACAGAGCTTGATTTGACCACTTTTTAACGAAAAGGGTCAATTGGTTGCGGTAAGGAGCCATCTTTTACACTCACTGTCTGGTGTTTTAGTTGGTGTTTAGTTGGTGAAGGTGGAAATCCTCATTCTTTGATCACATTTATCCACGTATTTATCAGAGTGAAATTTACAAGGATCTTTGGAATTAACCCTTTTGCACATTATATGGACATTTTGTTTCTGCACGACTTATGGACTTTTATTTATCACAATATAGATTGCACCTATCTACATATTAATGTTAAGACAACCATAGATGTTTGGTTTATTCTGTGGTTTATGTTTTGATTGTTTGCAAAAATAGCGCCCTCTTTTGTTTCTATCTGTGATTGGACACAGCCGATCACATGGTTAAAGAGCCACATCTTTACAGAGAGAGGGGGGCCACACAGTGTCCTAGGAACACGGCTCGGCCCCGCAAGAGCAGACATTCTGGGGTGACGTCATAGGATGTCCACCCAGAATGAGAGCCACACTGCTCCTCCTTTGACAGTGGATGGGTGGCAAGTGGTTAAAGACCATTTTTAGGAGCGTCTTAAAATGTACTATCTGCAGAATCTTTGAAAGACCGAATATACCCAATAGGGACAGTTAGATGTTTTTTTTTTTCGCGAAACCGGTCGGGCGGAACGTGTGCAGCATCGGCATCACCCCCCCTATGGCTACACTAGTTCTATTCTCATTGGACGGGTCATCTGGTTTGCTTCCGGCCAGAGCTCCAGACTGATAAGCCATTAAGCACTGCTATAATGTAAGTGTGTTTTTGTCTCATTTTTAATAAATTTTATCCTATGGTTTTACACTATTGCGGCCCTCTATGTGTTTTCCATGTTATGCGGCATCTAAGGTTTTCTACCCATTGGAATGGAATGGTGATTGGTATCAAGCTTGGTCCATCTAGCCTCCAACTCCTACAGTTTAAATCTACATGCTACCTGGGGTCCTCTTAACTAAGGGACTGCTGGAAATCTGGTAAGCAGATTCACTTACTTTAATGGTGAAGGATCTCTCTTATTGGATTGTCACTTCGATTCATGGTCATCAAATGTGGATTCTTTTCTCTTCTCACTGGTGAAAGGACTTATCTTTCTATTGATCTCCCAAGGACTGATTATTTTTTACTTTGAATCATGTATTATTTATGTCTAATTACCAATTCCATGTGATTTGGCTATAGGTATTTATATTGTTTTTGTTTAGCGCAACTTGGTTTTTTTTTTTGGAGCGATTGAAAATCCTTTCAGGATTCCCCCATTCGTCATAGAATGTTCAGGCTATCTTCTCATGAACAGGAAAGGTTTTGCAGATCTTTGTCCCAGAGGGGCAAGTCGAAACAGAGGAGAGTCAAGTTGCACAATGCAAAATAATTTTACGTACAGAGGCAACAAGCATGTTGCGTAAATCTCCCTCTTTAATATAGTGACATTTGGGAGAGAACAGTCTTCCGTAGGTTCTTCTAATACTGACTCAATATCTTCTTTTCCTTCTTGCCTGCGTCACCTAGGACAGCTTGCAATTTTGATCGGGCTCCCTTCCACCTGGTCTTCTTTACAGCTACAAGGGACAGTATTCCCCTGTGGGTACTTATGAAGTAGAGTGTGGGAAATGGGGTAAGGAGGTCCAGTACACGGTAACCCAGTTGTAGACCAGCCTGCAGCAAATCCTTGTGGCAAAGGGGGGGTAGCTTACCAATCAGCACCTGACCACACCCAGCCCTGCCCTTTGATTTCTGGATTGATAACATTCTTTTTGTGAGCCCCTTATATTATAGAGAGGTGTTCTTTGGCCCTAACAAACTTCCTGTCTTAGGTTGACGTTGCTCATCTATTGATACAGTACACTGGGTGAACATTGTCACTCTAGGACAGGCAGTGCGTTACTGAAAAGGCATAAATGAGGGGGGAGGGCTAAACAAGAAAAACCTAACATCTAATAATTAAGTAAAAAGTGAAATCTATAAAATGTTTGTTCTTTGGTAAAAAAAAACCCTCTAGATGTCTGCAAAACAGCTAGTGAAAGTTCATCAGAAATATCCCCATGCAAAATATTCCCAGTAGAAAAATCTTATACACTCACAGGAAGTTAAGATTTCCAGACTTTTATTTCTGGAACTGTACACCAGATATTAAAGTACAACAAAAATACAAAATAATGTTTAAAAAAAAAAAAAAGTCAGTGTTTATGTACAAATATTAAAACCAATGAACAGTGACCTCCTTGAGCCTTTGATACTAAAACGTTAATGTGATTGTCACCCAATGTTCATGGGGATTATAGCAGTAATTCTGAAACTGGAAAAACACTGGCGATCCAACAGGAATATTCATACATATCTTAAATATACATGGCAAATTATTTCCATTTCCTTATTTTTAAAAAAATACCTCTCACTAAATCAGGAGCCATTTAGATGGGTAAACTTTTCAGGTCTTAGAAAAAATAGAGCATTCTAATTACTTGTAGGAGGCGTCATATACGCTTAGGAAGCCTTGAAGGATAACAACTAAGGATTTACTTTAACTATGGAGCAACTCAAATACAAAAAAATAAACTTCTCAAAAATTCAGGTGTGAAGCATAGTAAGATGTTTGCAGATGAATGATAAAAAAAAATACCAGGAAATAAAACACTGCACAACTGAGAACATATTTATACACGCTTTAGTATTTTCTTTGAACTTTCTGCAAACCCTTCAAGTAAATTCAGAAAAAAATGAAATAAAATAAAAACATTCATCATGAAAATTATGGACAGGCTGACAACTCGATGTACAGCTACAAAGAAGAATGAGACTCCAGAAAGCGTCAGTCTTATAGGGAGGGTCATACACATTCAATGCCTACAAATTTGGATGCTTTTTTGTTTCAGATTTAACACTTTACACATAGGTTTATGGCCCTAGTGTATGCTTGGGGGAGAAGCCATATTTACTACAAAACAGTATAATCCAGGTGTAACACCCTAAGTGGCGACCAAAGACCCATCAAAATGACTACTTTGAATGCAAGAACTTGGTCGAAATTGTGGCTGTACAGCTAAACACAAGCAAATCTATACATTTGTGTGACTATAGCCAAGTATTCAGATTATTATTTAGGATTTATATCATGCCAGAAGTTTGCACAGCTCTTTACAAAATAAAATAGTCAAAAGATTCAAATTTAGCAGTCAACTTTGACAACATAACTCAATACAATTTGGTTTTGGATGACGAGTCCTGGGGCATAGAAGCCCCAACATACTAGAATATGTAGAGCAAATTTTCTTAATCCACCGTTTTTAGCTCACATATGCAAACATTGTACATGTTCAGCTTGGGATCTAAAACCATCAGGCAAATTGTATAAAAAAAATAAAAAAAGGAGTAATTAACTGATGGAGTGACTAAAACTGGATATGTCATGGCAATGTACCACAGTGCACCGTATAGGTGTTTTGCAATAAGTGAGTGCCACTAATACATATACAATAGGAAATAATATAATGCATTGAAGGCCAATCTTAAATCACCTTTCATTCAGAAAATATTTAATATAGTTTAAGACCAATATTTCCCAAAATGAAGGTAGATCACCACACTAAAGCCATTACATATGGATTATTATGCCACTGACATTAGTCTCTAGTAAATCAAATGGCTGGACCCTTCCATAATTTGATGTCAGTTACTTAAACTGTAAAGGTGCGGAAGGATTATGACACCCCCCCCCCCCCCCCCCAAGACAGTGCCAGACTACAGCAAAATTTGCCTTTTGAAAGCAAACAAGTCCAAAGGCCTTGCGTCTCTCTGGCAGCAAATTCTTTTTTCTTGTTCGGGGATTCAACATAAAAAGGGGACAGCGGGATTACTGCAGAAACCGTTTTCTCTCAGAAGTTAAGATGCTGCTGCTGCTGCTGCACAGACTTATAATAATCGCTAGAAAAAGCCGTTGGCCATTTACCAAACAGGTTTTCTTTTCTGTTTTTGGTTTGTCTGCATGAAATAAATGGCTGAAAATTAAAAAAGGAAAAATCACTGGTTTCCTAGGAGGAATTGTGCTTAACATTTCATTTTAAAAGGCAAGATAGATAACATTTGTAAGTTTCTTCATGTCATTGCTAAAGTGTACCTGTAATCTATTTGCAGTAAATGCAGCCATTTTGGATACAGTCTAGGAAACCATTATTTACCTCATTGTCTCAGTGATGTCACATATGCAAAATGCCCACATTAAGAAGGCCACAGGTACACATTAAACAGTGCTCATGGAGGAACCTCAGGCTTGCCACACTGGTCTGCTATACTGTGCTTCTGTAAAGGTACAGCTAATAACACAAAATGTTTCGTATTTCATTTCTTTATAATTTAGTACAGGCCCATGTGGCAGCCAGAGTGACAATTTAAACAGAAAGCTCAGCTTTATTAAAAAGAACCAAAAAAAAAAAAAAATAAAAAAAAAAAATAAATAGCTATTTTACATGGGTAAAGTTAATAGTGGTACACATTGTGTCACATTATGCATGCACAAAAATGTTACTATACACTGCAGGGAGTCAGAAAACAATTTTACAGAAATAGATATATCTAAGATAGAGAAATTTACAGATATTTACAAAATTCTTGCAATTATTGCCTCATCACGAGAATTAAGAGGTAAAGATTTAATGCTAGCTCACAGTTTCCAACACTTTTGCCCACACAACCAGCAATGCAATACTTTGAACAAAAATAAAATTAAACACACAAAAGAGGGCAGGGAAACAGTTGCAATGGCAACTAGAAAGGCCTCACTTCCTAGCAGAGGGGTGCCAGGGAGAGAGGCCTAAAAGGATTTGTAAGGCTTTACTAAACAGGTATAGGATTCATACACTAGAAGTAAACTAGCATTACAAAAAGGCATGTATCGCTAGCTCAACTCGTTACACCATCAGAAAGTATTTTGGTCAAAAATAAAAACTTTTTTTTTTTTTTAATTATTATTATTATTATTATTCTGTTAAACCACTAAAGTGTCTGTACAAACTGCTGACAATCAAAACTACTGGCAAGAAACTCAAGACCGTCTTCATCCATGTTGAGATTCCAGCAATGCATAGATTCACTGAATATTACTGCATTTGCATGGAGAATGATTATGTTTTGCTAAAAGTGCAACAGGTTGAGCATTCAGTCATCCTTAAGCAACCATGACTTCTAAACCACTGTAAGCCCACTCCTTGGAGAAAATAATACAAACAAACAATCGAATGACTTTAAAGTGTATATAAACCCACAATCTAGATTTGGTAGGTTTGGCATCATGCCTCACTGTATACCGTTTTCTTGTTATTATGGTCATTAATTGGGAGTTTGTTGCCACATTTTACCTGGCGATCCTGCCATTAAATGCGCTTTTCGGTGAAGGCTGACAACACTACGCCACTGCCTCTCAGCTGCGGCAATGTCGGCTTCCTGTGCATGCTCGTTCAGTTGGCTGTTGGGTTGCCCATCAGGCCTGCATGTTCCCCCCTGTAGCTCAGTGACTGCAATGAAGGAGAGTGCATGACAAGTTGACAATGCTGCTGTAACAGGCACAAATCCAGAATATTGCTGCACTCCTTGACAATTGACATCACAGGTATGACAGGGACATGAAAAGGACGAAGTGTTCTGTGCTAAATCCAATGCATACTGGTAACTAGAGCTGCACAATTCTGGCAAAAAAGGAAAATCATATTTTTTGGCCTAAGATGGAGATTAGGATTCTCAAGGCAGCAAAAATAAAAAAATTGGCCAACATTACTGTTTATTTTTTTTAATTATTATTATATATTGAAGTGTATTTTTTCCCAAAAATTGGGTTTGAAAAACCACTGCGCAAATACAGTGTGACAAAATATCGCAACAACTGCCATTTTATTCTCAAGTCTCTGCTAAAAAAAATCTAATGTTTGGGGGTCCAACTTGTAAGCAACAAGTGTCAGAAAAAAGTACTGTATTTATTGGCATATAACACTCACTTTTTTACCCTGAAAATAGAGGGTAAACTGTGCCCGAGTTATACGCAGGGGGCTGTGGAAAGCTTTTTTTCTGAAACTTCCCTCTTAGGCCGCGTACACACGGAGGGACATGTCCGCTGAAACATGTCCAACGGACCGTTTCCAGCGGACATGTCTCCTCCGGATTTTCGTCCGACGGTGTGTACACACCATCGGATGAAAATCCCCTCGGCCAGGAAACGCGGCGACGTGGCGGTGACGTTGACGCCTCCACGTCACCAAACGAGGAAGTGAAATACTTCCACGCATGCGTCGAATCCGCTGGTTAGTACATGTCTCCGGCGGACAAATTTCAAAGCATGCTTTGAAATTTGTCCGCTGGTAAAACATGTCCGCTAGCTCGTACACACGATCGGATATGAAACGGATCGTCGGACCAGTTTCAGCAGATATA
Source organism: Rana kukunoris (assembly GCA_029574335.1). Taxonomy (NCBI): domain Eukaryota; kingdom Metazoa; phylum Chordata; class Amphibia; order Anura; family Ranidae; genus Rana; species Rana kukunoris. The sequence goes on from CM056049.1 coordinate 81,721,900, forward strand.
TTCGATTGTGTGTACGCGGCCTTAAAATTAGGGTGCGTGTTATACGCCGATAAATACAGTACTTGAAACTGACCGTGTTTACAGACCGCAGTTCATTCCTTTGATCTAAAAGAACTAAAAACATTAGAAATGTTTCCTTTTATCTCCCAGTGTAGAGGAATGTTCATAAACATTTGCCATGGTGTTTTTTTTGACAGCTTTGAGCAGAGAAAGGTTCTGCACTTATATGAATGAATCATGGAAATGGCAGATTAAGACCGCGAGGGGGGCGTTGAATCGAGATCGCTCTACTGGCAACGTGTCACCTTTTAATGCTCCTGTCTATACCTGTGATGTCATTTTAATGCTTTAATAAAGATACAAAAAGGTATGCAGCAATATTGCAGATTTGTGTGTTCCTGAATCTCACAGACGAGCTGCGCAGCACCCTGGGTTCCCGGTCACTCACCTAGAGCGGTATTACTTTGGCTTTATTGATAGTGCTGCTACTGACTGGGGGAAGGAAGGTGGCAGTGGGCTAGCGTCAGCCTTTAGCGGCAAATTCACTTACTGGCAGGATCTCCAGGTGAGAAACATTTCAACAGTCACAAAAATGTGCTTAAAGAAAACTGTATACGAGAGGATTACAAACATACTAAAAAAAGAAAAAGAAAATAAATTCAGGGTTTATGCTTTAAGCATGGGCAAAGGCAGGAATTCATATTAAATACTACATAAAAATAAGCAAAAACGTAAAACTAGTCAAAAATAAACTGCATACAGAACACGGGAAAGGTATGTTATTACCCACTGTTGATCAGCCTTATAAAGCCTGCAGTGTAAACTTAATTATCCTTCAAAAAACGGCAGTCGCTCAGGACCGGTTCCAATGCAGTTCACAGTAAGTTTAATAAATACCCTCCCTCTGAAAAATCTAGCTATGATCTATGCTCTCTGCACACACCCCAAACGTGTGACATGAGTGAACGGTGAATGGACACATTCCTCGGATGGACTATGAGACAACATTCTCAACACTTGCGCCTATCTGGAGCAGCGGTAGAATAAGAAGACAGTTACAAAAGGTGTGCAGTGTGAAGGACTCTTTGGCAGAGGAGCACACAGGACATGTGCAGGTTTTTTTTAAAGTTTTTTTTAATCCTTTTAAAAATGATCTCTTCTGTGGCAAGTTTACAAAGGGAGCACACAAACGTAACACCTCCTGGCTAGGCCTGTAATGTTTTGGTAAGCTTTGGGCTGCTCAGCAGTATTTGTGTATGGGCAATAACAAAAGGATTACCCTTCTAATATGATCGTTTATAAATAAACGTAAATCACAGGTTAAGTAACTAGCAGTTCATGGCTGTATCTGATGCAACGCACAAGCAAAATGAAAAAAGGGAGCAGTACATCCAGGCCTTGGTGAGAACCTCGCCCACCCACGCCAGTCTGAAAAGGTTCAGAATAAAAATGTGTGCCTTCATGTAAACTGGGATGTGCATTCTATCGCTTAAAGTGTATGTCTGGGCAAAAAAAAAAAACATATGCAGTAAATCTCTGCAATACATGCATACTTGCCTGTTTTATCCCTTTAAAAACAAATCAAGTACAGAAAAATACCCATTTACCCACCAGAAATCCAGTGAGTTCCCAGCTTCCTTTTTGGGATTTTAGTGTAGCAAAGGCACTGTTATCAGCCCAAACAGCATAGACAGCCGTGTCCCATTCGATTTCTCTCCCAGCAAAACAAATGCTGCTACCTTGACTCCCAAAAGCCCTTTTACAACCCAAGGCTGGATTCACACCTATGCATTTTTAGACCCCTTTCACACTGAGCCGCCCATAGCGTCAGCGGTAAAACTCCACTATTTTTACCGCCGACACTATGGGCGGATTTGCGGCGCATTTTGTGTGAAAGCCTTCGGGCTTTCACACTGGAGACAATGGAGGAGCCGTTTGAGGTCAGATTGCAGTCGCTATTTTTAACACTATAATGCCTTCAATACGTCTTGAGTGTGAAAGGGGTCTTTTGCAGGTTTACACTACAGTCCATTTAACATGGTTTCCTATGGAACACGTTCTGTAGTGCAAATCTGCAAAATGCACCGAAAATGCATAGGTGTGAATCCAGCCTTAAGAAGCTGCTCCTGCAGAAAAACTTTACAGACCTGCTCTTATGGTCACAGGGCTTAAAGTGGAGTTTCGGGAGAAAGGGGAGTGATCGCGCGGTGGTCATAAGATAAGCGGAGCCGTCGCTTTTGGGTGGAACGCTGCTTTAATAAAAAAAAAACATTTCTCACAGCAGGTATAAGGGGGGGGGGGGGGGGGGGGGGAAAAAAAAAATTGCTGGGACATGACATTTAAAAAAGTAATATGCGGGTCTTGGGGTAAATTTGGGAACACCTCGACATACACTTTAAGCTTGGACAATCTCTGCTTCCTAATAAGGTGTAATTTATTTTTTCTTCCTTTTTCAAAAAAATAAAATAACAATTATATTATTTATATATAAATAATTGGACAAGTAGCACTCCCTTTCTCCCGGTGAAAAATACAACACCGCAAATAGAGACAGAAGACGACACATTCAGCTACAGTACACAGATCCACTCTGGCAGTATAAAGAACATTATGTATTTATCACAAAAAAAAAAAAAAGATGGTGAAGTGTATACTGCCCCATGCACCAGCTGTAGTTGCTGGTCTTGGGGTCAGCGCAAGTGCTCTTCTTTTATATCTCTTATGAAATCGTATGCTTAAAGAAAAGAATAAAAAATAAAATAAAAAAAAACATTGTGAAGGGTGAGACTGCAGTTCAAATTAGAATTTCCAGCCCTGCTTTAAATAAAAAATAAAAAGAAATGCTACATTTAGCAGGGAAGGGACTGCATCCTGTAAACATTGGTTATCCACTGAACTCTCTGCTGTAAAACAAAGCTTACATCAAATGTCGCCTACTTAGATCCTGAACCTGTGCTGGTTTACTTTTTTTTTTTTTTTTTTTTTTTTGCATGGAGACCAAGTTTATCTACCAAATTTTAAAGAAAAATAGAAGTTAAGCCTAAAAGCTGCTTTCCCAGATCATAATCCGAGTTCCCAACTCTGCCAAACATTGTCAATTTCCCATTAAATGGACCAAAAAAAAAAGTTAAATTCTTGACAAAAATCAAGATATAGTTCTTTACATACAAAGACATCACTGATGTCATAGTGAAAAGTTCAAACTTCCAGTGAAAGACTAAGCAAACCCGAAGTTTATGATCAGATTTTGCGGCGGCTGCGTCCTCAAAACAGAACGTTCGTAGGAGGATGGAGTCACTCCGACTGCAGGGCTGTATGGTGTAGTGTGTGCGAACTTATAAAACTATTTGTGTCATTTGCAGAAAGACTGCTGAAGTCTGCCATGGATACAGCCATTTTGGCACTGGTAATATGGTGCGCATGGTTGTCAAAGTCTACACTTAGGTTATTTACAGACACGTCATTGATGAAGGGTTCTGGGACGGAGATCCCCATTTTTATCCTTTTCGCCGGCCTCTCCGTTTCCTCGCCACATAAGCTCACTGGGTTGAGGTCAGGAGGATAAAATCCAGTCTCAAACAAGGTAAAGCAATCACTTTCGCCATTGCTGGGCAAGTTAAGCAGGTCTTCTGTGCCGACAGGCACGTGGTTCACTGAGCCTCGGGGCAATGAGTCTAGCGATGGGAAGCCATCATTTAAACAGTTTACGTCTGTAGAATTGCATACGTTGGCCACGCTGTGCGTCAGTGCTGAAAGAATCAAGGAACAGACAACTGTAAATATATATCTACTGCCGCTTCTCAGGTATGCAGGCTTGGCACTGTCCTATACACAGACTAATATACAGAGGATACAAAGGTAATTGCAACGATGACCCACCTGTAAGGTCGTTCGCAGTTATATTCAGAATGTTAAGCTGGGTGTCAGGCATGGACTCGGACCTATTCTGGCAGGTTAAGGCCGATGGATGCTCAACTCCTCCAAGTGCCTCTGCTTCATCTACCAATCTGTCCATGTAATCCCTAAATACAAGAAAGAACAGTGAATTCACATGGAAACAAGTGACAAACTAGCAGATGTGGCTAATATTAGGGGTGCCAAAATTAATCGCTGCATCGCGATTTGGGTGTCCCCGATGCGATTCCGATGCATGCAACCGGGATAATCGATTACCGCCCGTAGCTGCAGGCATCATCCCTGTATCGTTTTTAGAGCGGGCGGTCGGCTTTCCAGGGATAACAAACGATGTGGCTAAAAGCTGCTCGGTTGTTATTCCAGAGGAGCAGGAGGGGACATCTCTCCCCCCCCCCCCCTTCGTCCCAATGGGAGACCTGATCCGCTACTTCCATCGGATAGAGACAGACCGGAACAAAGCGTCAGCTTCATTCCAGTCTGTATGTAAACACGGAAGCAACGCCACTTCCGCTTTACTCGGCTGCCAATGGCGCTAGTTTAAAAAAATATGACAGTATTCAGAATCGCCGTTTTTGGCAATCTTAGACTCCTGATCCCTCCATAAAGAGTACCTGTCACCGCCTATTACTGTCACAAGGGATGTTTACATTTCTTGTGACAGCAATAAAAGGGATCAAACTTTTTTTTTTTTAACACAATGTAAAAAAAAAAAAAATAATTGAAAAAAAAAAGTTTTTTTTAAAGAGCACAGAAAAGAAAACACATACTCATGCCTCGGACGCATATGTAAACTGTGTTCAAATCATACATGTGAGGTATCGCCGCGATCGTCAGAGCGAGAGAAATAAATCTAGCACTAGACCTCCTCTGTAACTCTAACCTGGTAAGCGTTAATTTTTTTTAAAGCCTCACCTATGGAGATTTTTAGGTACCGTAGTTTGTCACCATTTCACAAGTGTGCATAGAAAGACACTCGCCTGTCCCACAATCCAGTGACGTGGCCACCCGAACCCTCCATTCTCTCCCCTGCCTGTCCAGGGCGCTGGCAATACTTTTGTAGGCATCCGGCTGTGACAGTTTGCAGTTTCACAGCCAGGTGTGCAGACTAAAACATATGGCCTTCTGCTTAGTGAGCAAACTAACCCATCACAGCCTTCACACAAGGTGACAAACAATCACTGGTATCATTAAAGGTTCTTGGCTTCATTTCAGGAATGTAAAAGCCCCGTAACCCAAGGCAACACACTTCAACATACAAATACATCTCCAGACCAAAATCAACTTACGTTACTCCAGGATGATGGTGATATCTTTTCTTGCCAAATCTCGTTTGCTGGGCAAAATTGTCGTATCTCTCCGATTTCTTCCAGATGTAATAAAAAGCTACACATTCAGCTACTGTGCGGGTTCTCACCTGGGTAGTGGAAGAAGGTAAAATAATGAAGTTCAATCCAAAATAAATAAATATACCTTCTAGACAGAGTAAGTTGATGGTCTCACGGCTTTTCAAAAACCATTACCATGCCACCGAAGGATGCAGCAAGGCAACAATCAAAATAAAAGTTAGTGAGGGTACTCAGCTCTTCCCACTCTAGACCTGCCAGTCACAGGCTGTCATCAGGAAAATTAAAGATCTGAATGACACACATTCTTCAATTGCTTTGAAGGCAGGTTGAATGAGCAGCTGCTTTTGCACCTTCACAGATGATTATTTTGACAGCTTAGAATAGATGATTTTGGACCTAGAAATGTTACAAATGTGCACGTCAAGTGGAGCTCTAGATTTGCGGATTTTCTTTTTACCTTTAAATACATAATTCCCCTATATTCTATGCAGCGGTTCTATTCTTTTCTGCTAAAGAAGCTGCCATGGTGCTGAACATATGATAGAGATATAGAGAGATTACACACAGTATCTCACAAAAGTGAGTACACCACTCACATTTTTGTAAATATTACATCTTTTCATGTGACAACACTGAAGAAATGACACTTTGCTACAATGTAAAGTAGTGAGTGTACAGCTTGTATAACAGTGTACATTTACTGTCCCCTCAACACACAGCCATTAATGTCTAAACCATGGCAACAAAAGTGAGTACACCCCCAAGTGAAAATGTCCAAATTGGGCCCAATTAGCCATTTTCCCTCCCCGATGTCATGTGACTCGTTAGTGTTACAAGGGAACAGGTGTGTGTAATTTGGTGTTATCGCTCTCACTCTCTCATACTGGTCACTGGAAGTTCAACATGGCAACTAATGGCAAAGAACTCTCCGAGGATCTGGAAAAAATAAATAAAAAATTAAATAAAATGTTGCTCTACATAAAGATGGCCTAGGCTATAAGAAGATTGCGAAGACCCTGGAACAGAGCTGCAGCACGGTGGCCAAGACCATACAGGGGTTTAACAGGACAGGTTCCACTCAAAATAGACCTCGCCATGGTCGACCAAAATAGTGGAGTGCACATGCTCAGCGTCATATGCAGAGGTTGTCTTTGGGAAATAGACATACGAGTGCTGCCAGCATTGCTGCAGAAGTTGAAGGGGTGTTCAGACGATACACCGCACACTGCATAAAATTGGTCTGCATGTCTGTCGTCTCAGAGGAAAGCCTCTTCTAAAATATGATGTACCAGAAAGCCTGCAAACAGTTTGCCGAGGACAATCGGACTAAGGACTTAAGCCCCGTACACACGGCAGAGAACCTCGACGGGCGGAACACATCGTTCCGCCCGCCGAGGTTCTCGCCCGGCCGTCAGATTCGGCGACCAGCCCGTCGGGAAAGGCGACCAGCCATTCATCCCGACGGGCCGTCGAGCAAATAGAGAACCTGCTCTCTATTTCGGCTCGACGGCATTCCCGACGGGATGCTCGCCGAATCCGTACACATGGCCGAGGTTCTCGGCAGAATCAGGATGCCAGCGAGGTTCTCGCTGGTTTCTGCCGAGAACCTCGGCTGTGTGTACGGGGCTTTAGATTACTGGAACCATGTCATGTGGTCGGATGAGACCAAGATCAACTTATTTGGTTCAGATGGTGTCAAGTGTGTGTAGCGGCAACCAGATGAGTAGTACAAAGACAAGTGTGTCTTGCCTACAGTCAAGCATGGTGGTGGAAGTGTCATGGTCTGGGGCTGTATGAGTGCTTGCCGGCACTGGGGAGCTACAGATCATTGAGGGAACCATGAATGCCAACATGTACTGTGACATGCTGAAGCAGAGCATAACCCCCTACCTTTGGAGACTGGGCTGCAGGGCAGTATTCCAACATAACGACCCAAAACACCTCCAAGATTACCACTTTCTTGCTAAAGAAGCCTAGGGTAAAGGTGATGGACTGGCCAAGCATGTCCAAACCTAAACCTAAACCCTATTAAGCATCTGCCGGGCATTCTTAAACAGAAGGCGGAGGAACGCTAGGTCTCCGACATCCATCAGTTCTGTGATGTCATTATGGAGGTGGGGGAAGAGGACTCCAATGGCAAACTGTGAAGCTCTGGTAAACTCCATGCCCATGAGGGTTAAGGTAGTGCTGGAAAATAATGGTGGCCACACAAAATATTGACACTTTGGGCCCAATTTGGAAATTTTCGCTAAATGGTTTACTCACTTTTGTTGCCAGAGGTTTAGACATTAATGGCTGTGTGTTGTTATTTTGAGGGGACAGCAAATGTACACTGTTATACAAGCTGTACACTCACTACTTTACATTGAAGCAAAGTGTCATTTCTTCAGTGTTGTCACATTAAAAGAAATAATAAAATATTTACAACACACACACACACACACACACACTGTAAATTGCACATACATGCCATATCATTTTAAATGCCATTAGAGTGGCACCTAGGAAGCAGTATGGCTATACACTGAGGTGGGCAATGAAAGGGCTTGTCTGTACTTATTCTGCCAAAAGATCTAACCTTGGCTGATAGAGTGTGGCAAAAAAAAGGATTAGCACTGAATGAATTGAGATTGCACATGTTGATTTTCCAGCATTTTGCCTATCACCAGCACCATTGATGCACAGCCCTGTTATTACAAATCAATGTACAATCTAGTCACATGCATTGCACGCTAATACAATGTGAAAGTTACCTTATTTTTCTGTATTAGATGAAAATCTTTCCCATGGATTAGAAGTGCATGTTCAAAATTTCTACATTCTTCCTCAGTCCAAGGCTTGAACTCTTCTGAAAAAAAAAAAATAGATAAAAAGAAATCAGTGAGGTAGGCCTTTCTGTGGTTAATCTGCCAGTTTGATCTATATCAGGCAGGAACACGCCCCTGTTTTTTTGGGTGACAAAGACTTGAGGATGAGCGGGGGAGGCTGAACAGCCCTCATTCTTTAAGCTGGCCATGCACCAAAGGTAATCCGCAGTCACCATCAAAACAAGGCTCAGAAGAGCTGGCGCTTTACTTTGATTTCAATGGGAAGGGGCGCTTTAGGAGTGTTGTATACAGTGCTCCTGAAGCTCCTCAAAGAAGCTGCTTGCAGGACTTTTTTTGACGTCCTGCCAGCGCAGCGCCTCAGTGTGGAAGCACTTGGACTTTCACTCTGGGATTACAGATGACACTTTTTTCAGGCACATTACAGGCACTATTTTTAGGGCTAAAGCGCCTAAAAAAACGCCTCCATTGTGAACGGGTCCAAGTGCTCCGTTTACTCAAAGGAACTGGTGTAAAATTTTCTAGCTCAATCCCTTGCACATGAAGCAAAAATAAAATTAACCCTTTCATATTATTATTATTATTATTATTATTATTATTAGGTAGAAGCCAGGACATAGATCAATATATTTATCATATACACTTTAGCCTGTCAAAGATAAAAAAAAGTGTTAACTGAAATTCTACATTTCTTCTGGGTGTGCTAGAGAAAGCAATACAAATCACACACTTTAAAAAGGCCGCTGTCACGGCTTTTACAGGGCTGTGAACTTGTCCTGATGCACTGGATTATGCAGACTTTACCCTCCATGCATAAGTAGGTAGATTAAATGGGCACCCTCCTTAGATACGAAAAGTTAATATACCAACATAGAGGTAACCAATATAAATTTGATAGAGTGTGGGGAGATTGGTTGGCAATATCAGGCCTGGCCCCTGTGGACTTAATTTGGGCCGGATTGTTACTATAAAAACATTTGACCCCCGGGTCTGCTGAGATTGAAGAGACGGAGGGAAGGTGTGTCAGGTGCTTGATTTTCACCAGTGACGATACTGATGTGCATGAGGGATAAATATTAACTGAACTATGTATTGAAGTGTGACAAAATATTGTTTTACTTGGATGGTGCATATTATAATGCATGGACTGTATGGCTTGTTGACTTTTCAATATACTTATATCCGATATAAAAAAAAAAAAAAAAAAAAAAAAGGAAGAAAATTCTACAATGACCAATGCAATCTTTGAGCTCTTACCATGTAACGCACCTCTACTGCAAAACCTTTCCATTGCCTCTGGGAAGTCGTATTCACACTTGAAGAGCTCATGCAGAGCCTGCAAAATGGAAAGGACACAGTGAATCCAAATTCAACCATATGATTGAATAATTCTGCTCATGAACAGTCTGAACATAACAGTGGCAGTCTCCTGCAATGCGCCTCCCCATGGTTGCTATCATAGGACGATGGGGACTTCGGGTGGAGATATATGGATAATGCCTGCAGGCATCATCCAGATATTGTTTATTTTCAGTTGCCGATTCCCTGTAAAGTAAAATCCACCAGTGGCTGTTTCGCCGACTTTACAGTAGGGTCTCCGGCCATCTCTCACAGACCCTCAGAGTTCAGAAGCAACGTTGCGACATTACATTTGCCTGCGCCGGAAGCCGGAAGCAACCATCGTTTTTTTAGCTTGAAAGCAAGAGATCGATTTTTTGGGGGATCTCAGGCTTTCCAGTATAGAGGAGAGATGTGGGGACTTAGACCCAAGATCCCTCCGTAAAGAGGACATGTCATGCCATATTCATATTACATGTTTACATTCCTTGTAATACGAATAAAATAAAATGTAAAAGGGGAAAGCCTAAAAATGAAAGCGTCCCCTGATCCCCTCGTTCGCGCACGCAGAAGCGAACACATACATAGGTCGCACCTGCATATGTAAATGGCTTTCAAACCACACATGTGAGGTATCACTGCAAACGCTAGAGTGAGAGAAATGATTCTAGCACTAGACCTCCTGTAACTCTAATCTGGTAACCTGTAAAGAAAAGAAAAAATTAAACGTAGCCTATGCAGATTTTTTAAGTACTGAAGTTTGGTACCATTCTACGAGTGTGCGCAATTTTAAAGCATGACATGTTAGATATCCATTTACTCAGCGTAACACCTTTCAGATTATACAAAAAAAATAAAAAAAAATTGGGGAATATTGTTTTTTGTTTTAATGAGTGTATTTTTTCACATTTGAAAAAATGCTGCACAAATACCCAGTGACATAAAAAAATGCAACGACCGCCATTTTATTCCCTAGGGCAAGGGTCTCCAAACTATGGCCCTCCAGTCATTCAGAAACTACAATTCCCATCATGCCTATGAATGTCAAGAGTTTTACAATGCCTCATGGGACGTATCGTTCTGCAACAGCTGCAGGGCCGTGGTTTGGAGATCCCTGCCCTAGGGTCTCTGCTAAAAATATATATATTTATTATGTTTGGGAGCTCTGAGTAAATTTTCAAGCAAAAAATTAATAAAAAAGGATTTTTACATGTAGAAGAGAAATGCCAGAATTGGCCTGGGTGGCCAATGTTATTTTGTAACGCCACTACAGGGCAGTTTCCAGTAATAGGAGTCAATCTCCAATATGGCAGCTAAATCGCTGAAATGTAACAGCAGTTTTAGGGTAGAAGCGGACTGCCAAACTGGTTTACAGAAACAAAACAGTGCAGATCTTCAAATTGCCAATATCCACATTTCAAAGTCTGAGCCTGATAAAAAACACACTAGCTCCTGATGCCAGTTTTACTCCCTCTCTTTAGTTTAGTGCAACAGCAAAAAAAATTCCAAAACGGTGGTACAACAGCAGACTTTGTTGCCCAGAATTACTATGTAAAATATAAATACCACAACAGATAAAAGAATAAGTCACCTGTTCGTTATCTTTGATGACCCCATCTGATACTCTATTGTGTATAATCCTTTTGTCCATCTTCATGGTTTCCAACAAAAAAGCCTCCACTTTGCTCTCTGGAACAAATTCTGGACTCCAGATCAACTGATCTTGGTGTTCGTAGTCTGTAATGCATTTTATAAAATCAATATTATGTAGTCTTTATTTATGCCACCCTCTTTGTAACGGCTGTGATGAAGGCTGGTCATACACAGTTCAAATCTCAATTGGAAACGTTAATAGGAAAGCTGAACGTACAAAGTTGATTGATCAACTTTAGTACAAACAGCCTGCCGGATTCTCTTGCGATTATTGCTAGTGGCTACTAAAGCTACGAGTGATGATCATAGTCTTCTCCCAGCGGGGATGGCTTCCCTCACCCCCCGGGAGCAGACAATTGCTCCTCGGCAGGAGGGATGCCAATGTCAGCACTGTGTTTGCAGGAAAGAAATTTGCATTGTGTATGGCCTGCCTTACAACGTTTTCCCCAGACATTTCACAATACATGCCGAAGTATTGTCTACAAAATGCTGCTTTATGTGAGATGAAATGTCCATCAACTTACCAGATAAATATGCCATGTAATGTCCCTGAAAAGGTGGAATTTCTGCCTGATGCTGTGAACCAACCATTATTTCCTAAAAGACACAGGAAGATAAAACACCATTTACCATCAAATCAAAGTCTTTTGAATGAGAAACCCCCTCTTTCTACATTCAGCAAAATCGAAGCAAACATTTGTCAACATTAAAATAATAAAATGCAGCCCAGCAGCCGATACCTTTATCCAGCAGTGATGGAAAAGCCCATAACACACACTCACCTTTCTTAAATCTTCTGAAGAATTTCCAATTTCTGTTTCCAAATCCTCAATTTCCCACTCTTTATCGCCATCATATGCTGTATTTGCTACACAGAAGGTTAAAAAGACAAATTTAGAATAAATTGGGCAAGGTTACTTTCTTCTTTTAAGCTCCAATATTTAGTAATCATGTTGATATTAAAAACAAATTGTGGACCAATTTTAGGAAGGTATATTTGTAACATGCCTTTAAGTGCTCTTTAGACATATAAGCAACACCATTTTTTAAAAAAAAGCCTTCAGCTGTTGGGGCTTTTATTTTTCCAGATTAAAGCGGAGTTCCACCCAAAAATGGAACTTCCGCTTTTCGGAACCCTGTGTAATACAGGTATTTTGCTCCCACTTCCGGGCAGATACCCAAACCACCCGTGGGTATCTATGCCACTTCCTTTGCCCCCCCTTGCTGTCTTATGGGAGACACACAGGTCTCAGAAGACAGCATGGACCAGTGGGATCGCGCATACGCAGTAGGGAACCCGGAAGTGAAGCCGCAAGGCTTCACTTCCGTTTCCCTTACCGAAGGTTGCGGCAGCAGCACCCGAGCAATAGATTGGCTTTGGGTGCCGACATCTTGGGTGCCCTGGACAGGCAAGTGTCCTTATTTTAAAAGTCAGCAGCTGCAGTATTTGAACATTTTCAGCAATCACAGAAAATACCTGTTTTATTGCCATGGACACCAGAAAGATGTCTGCATATTTCTTTCAGTTTATCCAACATTAGGGTAATCTTACACGTGTGGATATGAAGAATCGTAAATTTGGTCATTTTAGCATTTTGGTTAACAAAATACATTTTTCTTGGATTTCAGTGGGGAACAAAAAAAAATTCAGAAACAGTTGGGTTATATTGCCACCTACGGAGGCTTGCACACTGGGAAACAGAAAAATTAAGCAAGCCCTTGTATAACCCGTCCTCTATGGAGCATGCCTCAGTTTTTTGAGTAAGCAGTACTAAGTACCAGCAAAAAAAAAGACAGACAGGTGTCCCATGGGGAAATTCTTTTTATGGGAAATATAAAAATGTTTTCTCTCATCTTTGAGAAACAGAAATTCAGAAACAGTTAGGATGCCCAAAAGCAGCCTCAAATTTTAAGTGACACCTAATGGTGCAAATAGTTGGCCCGAAGCCCCAGAATCTACCTCCTCATCTTTATTTACAACGTCAGTCTTCAGATTCACAAGAAGGTTTTTGCCATGGCTCTGGTCCTGGAAACTGCTCCGCATCCAACAGTACACAAAGGTCTGTGAGCACTACAATGTAAAGCCCAGTGCCTAAATGACACCTTCCATGCTAGCCCTACATGTCCAGTCCTGTGTGGTCCAGATATGGTCTCCAAAGCTTTTGCTGAAGAAACAATCTATGTAGCAACCCAAGCAGAAACGTACCAAGGAAACTTCATTAAAGTCACCAAGGAAAAAAAATACCATCACGTGAGGAAGAAAGCAAAAAATATCTTCATGCTTGTCAATTTTCCAACCTCTGTAGGAGGCAGTATAAACCAAATGTTTCTGCATTCCTGTGTCCATCAATGGACGAGAAAGAAAACAAATTCACCGATTATATATTTTATTTGTTTGCTTGCTTTAAAGATTTCTGAATGTAGGCAAAATAATATTTTAAATGCTTACATCTTAAAGGTCGAGGAAAAAAGTCTGGTGCTTCGTGCGACGTGACGGATGGAGTCAAATCATCAGCTGAAGACTGTGTTTCTTCATCGTCACCTGACAAAAGGTCCTTTGCAATTTCCTCCTGAGAAGACAGAAATAGAGCTACCAAACGGTTCCACTGCAATCAAAAGGTATAGTAGAGCTGAAAGGATATCCTTTACATGAGCAAATGTTTGTGAATACCTGATTCTTTCACAGTTATGAGATTGATGGACATCACACTCCTAATCTCCCCACCCTCTTTGCAAATATAACAGTAGCCACTCTTCTGAGAAGGCTTTCTAGGGACTGAAGGGTCAGGGATCTGTGCAGACACCTCAAGTTCCTCCACATCAGACTTACAGGGGTTTATTTATTAAAGGCAAATCCACTGCGCACTACAAGTGCAGTCACTGCAGATTTGAGGGGAACATGTAAGAAAAAAAAAAAACACACAACAGCATATTTGCTTGCACACGATTGGATGATAGAAGCAAGCAGAGCTTCCCCTCATTTCAGATCATCCCCTCAGATCTACAGCGACTGCACCTATGAAGAGTATGAAGAGCACAAATATCTAAAAGGTCCGTGTGTGCTGCAGCATTCACCAGACCCTTCGCTTAAAATGTGATAACTCAAAAAAGGATGAGGAGATGTACACATGCCTTTGGCGATACAGTACATTTAATCGATTTATTGCAAGAAAGAGGGAGGGTTACAGCAATACGAGTAAGCATCACATGATGTGAAACATGTCAGCCACCCTTTTCCTGTTGTTCACTTCATTTTGACTGCATTGCTTTGGTTGTTTTTTGAATTTTATTTATACAATAAAGACATAGTTTTAAGGAGTGTGACAGTCCAGGATTTTCTTCTATCCAATGCACCTGTGCATAGCTAGTACCTTTTTGGTTTAGTGGGACGGAAGCAAAGCAGTTTGTAGAGCGGTATCATTTCTCACAGGGTTACAGCAATACTGAGGGCAGGCGACCCAAAACCTATATTTCCGAATGGGAAACACTTAGGGACACTTAGAAGTAAGTCTCAAGAATACAAGACCTGGGTCCAAAAGACAAAAAACAAACACTTCTTCATAATGCAACAGCAAGAGACGGAACCCAGAAAGTCCCTCGGTGTCAAAAATTACAAGATTCTGGATAACTGAAACATGTCCTTATACATCAACTGCACCTTGAAATGACTAGGACCCCTAATGCCCCGTACACACCATCGGAAAAACCTTGGATGATTTTTCCGATGGAATTCCGCTCAAGCTAGGCTTGCATACACACGGCCACACAAAAGTTCTCTGGACTTTCGTCCGTCAAGAACGCGGTGACGTACAACACTACGACGAGCCCAGAATAATTAAAGTTCAATGCTTCCGAGCATGCGTCGGAATTTTGCACGTCGGAATTGCTACAGACGATCGGATTTTCAAATAGAAATGTTTCCTATTTGAAAATTTGAGAACCAGCTCTCAATCTTTTGCTGGAGAAAATTCCAACAGCAAAAGTCCGATGGAGCATACACACGGTCAGAATTTCTGTTCAAAATCTCACATCAGACTTTTGCTATCATGAGTACGGGGCATTAGACTTTTTGCTCAATCCCTTTTAATTTGGTTGTAGATTAAAAGGGTTTTACTTTTTTTCTCTAAATGTCACATGTCAAAGTTGGACCAAGAGGCCTAAAGCAGGCAGTTTGTTGCTACTTACTTTATCTAGCGTCATGTCAGGGAGCTCATCAGCCAACTCGCTGGGAGAGCTGCCAACGCTGGATCCTGCCAGAACTGGATCTGCAGGCTCGTAGACATAAATGGCTAATAAATCTTCCAAAGGCATGTTTCCTTCCTGCAAAGCACATTTTAAAATTAGTGTTCACGTCCGAACCGACAGTTTGCACTGCAAATTTTTTTTTTTTTAATGACAAACAAATTACATAAAAATTAAGCCAAATGTAAACCTTTTCTAAATCTTCAATTTCAGAGCTGAAGTTTTTTCCGTCTTCCTTCATTTCTTCTTCTTCAAGAGTTCTCTCATCATCATAATCATGTACCAACATTTCAGCTGTAGGGTCAAAGTCATGATCTTCGGATGACAGAGAGCCAACTATAGAAGACAGGAAAGAAATACTCTGCTTAATGTCACCAAATGCTGAATTGGGGTTTGCTAAAAAGATATAGAAAAATTAGGATTATTGCAAATATACAAGCAAACTTGGGGACAAGAAGGGTTTCTAATACTCATAAAAATGATGATACAAAAATCAATTGTACCTGGACGTCATTATCATGCAAGATGACAGTAAATAATATTAACATCATCAGATACTCGATATCCAGCATCAAGCCCTAAATTATTTTCTTTAAGCTTAACACCAAAAGAATCCGGATAGCATCAGAATAGACGTAAAAACCTTAAGGCCCCTTTCACACTTGAGTGACTTGGGACTGCAAAGTTGCATGACAAGTCATACCCTATTATTTCCAATGAGTACCATTCATATCTGTGCGACTTCAAAAGTAGTCCAACTTTGGTCCGACTGATGCGAGTTGAGGTCCATAGACCTCAAGTTTGCACAGGCATTCCCTGAAATTGCGGCAAAATCGCATCAAAGTTCACGGTAAAATCGTGCAACTTTCAAGTGGTGGCAGTGTGAAAGGGGCCTAACTGAAATCAGGGATCCTGACATTTACCATTAGGGCTCGGTTCACACTGGTGCGATACAGGAACCCTGCGTAACCAGTGTGGGTTTCTGCATCGCACCTGAGTTGCACAGTGGTCCACACTACCATATGCGAAATGCTGGTAGTGTCAATACAAAGTTAATGACACCCCCAGATCAGTTTGCATATCGCAGTGCAAACTGTTAGTTCAGTCATGAATCAGATCACCTGCAATCCGATTCTGGTGTGGACCAAGAAGAAAAAAAAAAAAAGGTCTTGCATGACTTTGGTGCGAATGTGATGCAAATTCAGCCATACAATTTGTATGGCTGAATTTGCATCACAAGTGATATCGCACAGTACACCAGTGTGAACTGGGACCAATGCAGAGTCTATTCAACCAACAAACATGCTATCAGCAGATATTTGAAAGGGCTAATCCAATAAAAAAAAATAAAAAATAATAAGCCCCTAGTAATAAGCACTATTCCCAGGAACTACAGTTTAGAAATCCTTAATTCAAAACCTGGTTTTAGCGTACAAGATAATTAATAGTATTTGCGGTTACAGGCATACCCCACTTTTGAGCACACAGTGGAGCTTATTTACTAAAGCTGGAAAGCGCAAAAATGAGGCTCACTTCAACATAGAAACCAATGAGCTTCTAACCCCAGCTTGTTCAATTACGTGTTGGTAATACAATCTGGAAACTTATTGGTTTCTATGCAGAAGTGAGCCTGATTTTGCACTTTCCAGCTTTAGTAAATAAACTTAAAAGTGGGGTATGCCTGTATTGTAATATTTAAGGTTTCCAAAGTGCCTGCCAAGGCTGAACAAATTGTGAAGTCAACATTTAACACATTTATATATGAAATACCATTTTGGCTTAAATTCCAGCTATCTGTAGTCAATAGATCTTTTGATAATATAGTTTTTTGTCTTTCCTAAATAAGCCACTGAAACCAGCTCTGCTTATATTTTACCTTGGACGATGCCCTGTGAACCCTACGTAAATACTCTGATCAGCATCATTTTGATAAAATCTGTGTAATCAAACCAAACCAAACCAACCAAACCTCTGTAATCATTGGGTCTTAGGCTGGGCTCACACCTTCGATGGACGTGGCTCGCAGCAGGGAGTCCGTTGTGTTCCTGTTCTCCATTTCAGGGACAAATTTTGGCCTGAATTCGGCCCCAAAATGGAGCCAAAGATGCAGCGTTCCTGTGCAAGCCGCTACATGAGCAGAGATATGTGACCAGGCTCCATAGAGAGCCGATCACAACCTCCTGTCATGTGAATTGGATGCGTGGAAACCTGCATTCAATTTGCATAGGTGTGAAGCCAGCCAAATAGAATAAGAGGATGCATTTTTTTTAGATTACATTTTTTTTAGAGATGACTCTTAATTTGAAACTGGCAAAACAAAGATTTACTTTAAAAAACAAAAAATACATTTTTCAAATTTTTCTTTTTTTTACAGGCATAAAAAAAAAAAAAAAAAAAAAAAAAGCATAAAATCAAAGTATGGTGCTTGATCAGAGCTGTACATGTCCAGGCCCCCGTACACCGTTCCTGAAGGCAGACGTTTTCCAGAAAAATCCCAACCTCAGAGGCCACAAGTCTACTTTAAAGTAAACCCATAAGCCACATTCAAAGTCTTTCTAAAGGCTCCATTTAAGCTTGCAGGACTCCCAAGTTGCACTATTCCCAGTGCGACTTTGGAGCGCAACTGCTTTACACTCAAGGACCCAAGTTGCATCAAAGTAGTGTAAGCACCTTGTTTAAAGTCATTGCAACTTTAAGGTGCACCGATTGAAAACAGGTTGCCACTTGTCATGCAACTTTGGACACAGTTATATGACGACAAGTCGCACACAGGTGAATGGAGCCCAAAAGGAAAAGTCCCGTCTAAGAACAAGACCTCTGCAAAACCAGAAACATCTCTTTGGATTCCCTCTCATCCTGGTGTCACCAATGGCTTGATTTCTTAAGCTTCTAGGCTAAGCCACAGCTCTAATTCCTGCTCATTCATAGCCTTCCTATCTACTGGATTGGGTAGGGGGTTTGCTTTAGCCTAGAAGTCTGGAAAAGTCAAGCCCCTAGTAACAATGTGAAACTAAGGTAGGAGCAGCGAGATATCAGGACAAAACGTTTACTTTAGAATTGCTTAAAGGGCAAGTTCACCTTTACACAAAAATCTGTAAGGTGAACTTACACAGGACCCTTTCCTCACACCCCCCGATGCATGGCGGTCACCCGCTAAGAGACATTGGGTCGCCGCCTGACCGGTCCTGGGCTTAAAAGTCCCCCACAGTTTAATCTCTAAAATGTACCTCATAAGTAGGTACGTTAAGGAGCATTCTAATCAGACTAATCAGAACCCAAGAATCGTCTGGTGGCTTTTTAAACGCTCACAAATGGTAACATTTGCCTATAGTAGTATGTCTCACCCCTTCCCACAAAGTCGCTTATGCAGCTTCCACTGGGGCCATTATAAAAACGGACGTTGTAACTGCCACAGCCATTTGTAATAACTGTGAGCGGTGGTGGAGATCTCTCATCACTGATGTCCACTGTGAAACATCAAAAGCCAGCATATGATTCAACCTGTTACCCACCACACAATATCAGATGACAGGTCTGCCTTTAAATCTCAGCGATGGATGGAAGACTAGCTGTTAATGACCTGTTCTTGGTTCACTAATCAAAATGGTTTCCAATCCGAACACACAATTCATATTTATACTAAATGGTTCCTTCACAAGAGAACCTGGTGAATTCTGTGTTCTGCCTGAGTTGGAATGAAGTGACATTGGCATACAGATTAACAACCAGATTCCCCCCATCCCTGAATTGCAGGGCTGAATGCTTCTTGTATACTACCAAATACTGCCAAAAAGGATAAAAGACCTTAAAGTAGCAATTTTTTTTTTTTGTTAAAACTACTGGTCCAAGATATTCAAAAACACTTGGGGGAGGTCAATTGAAGCCTGGATTTGTGTCAGCCCTGATGCCAATAACCAACACAAAAAATATTATATTAAATTGTGGTGATCATTACAGAAATGTAAAGTTTGCCGACAAACCTTCTCCCTTCAACCTCTTAAAGCACTGGTCTCACTTAAGCATTTGTTCAAAATAAAATAAAAAATATTGTTTAATATATTACCTTCACTTTCTCTTTGTCATTCTGATTGAATTATTCATTGTGAAATGCTTCAGTAGTTATCTATTTCAGAAAAAAATTGAAATAAAACAATATATTTTCGAGACTTACATAAAAGTTCCTAAGTGAGACTAACTTAAGCTTGCGGTCTCATTAACAAATACAGTCGTTTTCCATGCACATATTTCCTAAATGTAACCCCTCTACAAACAGGCATGGCGTGATCATGTGTCATGTATGCTAGTCACTATTTGATTTCCCCACCAATGTGAGTAATAATTTATTTAAACAATTTTTACATATAACGGTTGCAATTAACATATTGCAGAGCAAACAAAACTGGAGCTGCTGCGCCCATCAAAGGGATTCCTTGAGAAATAGGATTAAGAAAGAGCATCTGTTTGCCGAATGCATCATCGCCACTTCTGCGCCAACTTCCAGAAATCATTCATTTTATTTAACTAGAGAAACAAGACGCTAATGCAACAGCTTTATTTTCATTCCTTAACAATTTGCATGCTGATCTTGTTATAAGATCGATTCATAAAAAATTGGGACAAAGGTAATTTCCAAAAGTTCCAATTAAACATGCAGACAGGTAATGTGGAATTTTTAATTTTGATAATATAGTTTCGGATCAATTTTACATTTTGAAGCCTTTTCAATTAAGAATATTCTCTTACTGAAAGTTTTACCAGAACTGATTGAAAAACTGATTTCAGGTGAAGCTACTGAGCTCTGTAAACAAGGTTTTCCTCAGTGTAAGCAGTTTAGCATAGACAGGTAACCACTATAACCCCCTTTAAGGAAGCACCATTTATACATTTATTTTTTAATAAAAAACAGAGTCCCGTCTCCTGTTTAAGCTGAGCTTAAATGTATATTATAATTATGTTATTTTTGTTTATTTTTTTAACAAGAACATTTATTTTATTTTATTATTACTGACATTATAGTGGTTAAATATTATCATGAATAATATTATAGTCAAGAACTATTTTTATTGTAACTTTTGTCATGTGAGTTGTGTGTATTAATAGCAACATTTAACATTTCTGGTAGTCTTGGAAAATTATAGCTGGCTGCAGACTGATTAAGAAAAGTAAATTACAAAAGAAAAAAAAAAAAAAAAAAAAAGCTTGTTTAGCTGTACTGCTCCTGTGGATCACAGGAGTGGTTAGTTCTGCACTGCTGTGGCCTGTTTTCAGCAGACAGCTAGCTGAAGTCACAGAGTCAGACCAGGCTCGGGCAAGTGTGACATGGAGTTGCTACCCCGCCCACATGCCTGGACAAGCACCCAGTTCAGCCTCTCAGCAGGCCTCAGAGCCTGAGCCTGGAGCTCCTGCCCCCTCCATCACCCAGTGCTCCAGTAAATGAGGGGGGCAGAGCAGACAGCCACCAGCTCTATGCACATGGAGCCGTGAGAACCAAGCGATCTGCAGCAGCCTACTAGCTTTCCCACTGCACAGACTTGTTTATGTTTTAAAAAAAATAAAAAGATACGGAAATATTTCATCTCCCTGTGTTCTCTGCAGAAGCCATTTTATTCTCTTTTAAATTTGGAAAGTAAGCACCACACAAGTAATGGAACCAAGGTGTTCAAATTGCTTAACACATTTAAAGCATTTTCCCAGAGACTAATAAAGTTATTTTTACTCAATTTTTTTTAGCAACATTGAAAAGAGGGAACTTAAGACTATTCCTTAAATGCAATACACAATATCAATTATGAGCACATTTCCATTGTTTGTATTTTATGTTAATTATTATAGCATTTCTACACACTTAACCACTTAAGGACCGCCTCCTGCACATTTATGTCGGCAGAATGGCACGGCTGGGCACATGCACGTACAGGTACGTCCTGTGCTAGTGCCCAGCCGTGGGTCGCGGCGCGCTCCCGCGACCTGGTCCGAAGCTCTGTGACCGGGGGACCACATCGCCGCTGGAGTCCCACGATCGGTCCCCGGAGCTGAAGAAACACCGTTTCCCCGTTCTTCACTGTGGCGGCGTCATCGATCATGTGATCCCTTATAGGGATACACAATCAATGACGTCACACCTACAGCCACACCCCCCTACAGTTGTAAACACACATTAGGTCACACATAACCCCTTGTGGTTAACTCCCAAACTGCAATTGTCATTTTCACAATTAAATGCATTTTTTGCTGTGAAAATGACAATGGTCCCAAAAATGTACCAAAATTGTCCGAAGTGTCCGCCATAATGTCGCCAGTCACGCTGATTGCCGCCATTAGTAGTAAAAATAAAAAAAATAAAATAAAAAAATGCAATAAAACTATCCCCTATTTTGTAAACGCTATAAATTTTGCGTAAACCAACCGATAAACTCTTACTGAGATTTTTTTTTACCAAAAATAGGTAGAAGAATACGTATCGGCCTAAACTGAGGAAAAAATATATTTTTTTTATGTTTTTGGGGGATATTTATTTCAAACATTTTTTTCAATTTTTTTTCTATTTTTGTTTATAGCGAAAAAAAAAAAAAAAATCGCAGAGGTGATCAAATACCACCAAAAGAAAGCTCTATTTGTGGGAAAAAAAGGACACCAATTTTGTTTGGGAGCCACGTCGCACAATTATCTGTTAAAGTGACGCAGTGCCGAATCGCAAAACCTGGCCGGGTCCTTTAGCTGCCTAAAGGTCTGGGTCTTAAGTGGTTAAAATACATTTAAACAATACTGAATATACATTTTAGCAGGTTTTATTTTTGCAGTTTCACTTGTACTATTTTGCCAAGTGGGACTGGTGCTATTAGTTAAAAAAATCATCATCTTTGACAGAAAATAAAAATGTCATCTCCTGAAGTGAACTTCTTCACGTAAATACTGCAAAAGCAGTGAAGTAGGTAAGATATATGCTGTATTTGTACTTACTTCCAATGATGAAAGTTTTAGTCTATGTTAGAGGTAACATATTACTGTAAGTAGTTATTACTTGTAATGATAATATTCTATAGATTTCACATGCCTTTTTATATTTTCTATAAATTTGAATGCAGACAAGGCTCTACAACAGAAAGCTAACAGTCTACAGGAGACCTGCATGGCACATGGTTTTACCTGCAAAAAAAGGTGCATTTATTTTTTTGTTAAAAAAAGGTGAACTTATCCTTTAAGCTGGCCATACATTATACAATTTTCTTTAGATTTACCTTGTGAGAGGGCCTGCCTGATTGAATACAAATTGAAAGTGTTTAGGTTTGACCTCATTTTATACGGTTTTGCTAAAGGAAAAATACCTGCCCCCCCCATCACTAAGCTCCAAAACCTGTAATGTCACTGTCAAATGCCAACATTTCAGTGGCAAACAGAGGCTCTGGCACATTACAGGCCATGGACTCGAGAAGCTTATTCTCAGCTTCATAAACGTCAAGGCATCACCCTATGGGGGTGCTTTATAAATCCAGGGACTGCAGCCCAGGAGTCTCAATCCACTTGTCCTTATAAAATATAAGAGCAGGTTCACAGGCATGGAATTAAGGGTAGAGTGTAGAAAAAGGAAAAAAACAAACAAACAGGGTAATGCTGTAATTGTTTGGGAGTGCAAGTGTGCTGATAAAAGGGGGGGGGGTATAGGAGATGGGAGCGGTGTAGACAATGAAAGAATGGGGGTAGCAGGAATGGTGGGTCGTGAAAGAAGGAGGGGGGCTGCAGGAATGTTGTGTGCTCAGTGAATAGAAGTGCAAGCGCACTGAAATGCAGAGTGAAAAGTGGGGTGGAGGGTGGACAGAAAAAAGGGGGCTACAGAGAGGTACAGGGTTACAGAAGTGGGGTTGAATAGGTGGAGAAGCCTCGTAGGGGAAGATGGAAGACATCATAAGAGGAAGTGGCTGAGACGGTCTGCAAGGCTACAGTCTTGTCCAAGATGCCGGGAGAAACTGCAGGTACTTCAGCACTAGTGCTACAGAGATGATTTACGTTCGGTGGTATGGCCAAAAATGGCCCCTGTAACTGCTACTTACATAAAGAATTTACTGACAGGACCAAAAAAAAAAAGAAGCTATGTATTAGGAAGGGGGGTGGTTCCTCAAAGAAACAAGTTGTCAGACTGCAATATATCTTGATGCCCCTGGTTACACTTGATTTTATTTGTAAACTGTTGCCGCAACTGCTCAAGCACTGATAGTTTGTCCCCTCACCTGTCACGGTCACTTTTGCTGGACAGCCTTGTCTGCATGCAAATGTGGAAACAAATAAAAATGATGAAACAGGGAATACCATCATTGTATCTTTCTGCTTATAACTATAGAAATAAAATAAGCCTGATAAACTACTGGTGGTGCGACAAAAAATTAAAACAGAAAAATTATGTTTGAAATGGTCTAAAAAAGTGAAAATTATAGGTCGTGTACCAGTTACTTTTTGGTGCACTAATGCATTTTATAGGAGAAAATAAATGCAATCTTCAATTTTAAAGTCAGAAGGCTTTTTATCTATCTATCTATCTATATATATAATCACTTTAAGTTGCACAAATGTTACAAATATGTATTTTCCTAGGTCTGCCTTACAGATCTCATTCCACTGAAACATTCATCGCAAATTATTATTTGTTGCACAACTAAAAATGTTGCATGTTTATGGGGCCCATTATGTTTTACCACATGGGTCCCAGAACATCTATTTTTTTAGTCCTAAATGACAGTTAGGCCTCTCACACTGACTGCTACTGGTTACTATTGCAATATAGCAAGGCCAGGCACTTGAAGCATCAGATAAGAAGCTCAGCACAGTGACAACAAAGCAATTCATAGCCTATTACCAGTTGTTCAATATGCAAAATACCAAATAAAGAATCACTACTTTATAGTATATTCTGAACCAACACTACAGGCTGTGTTTAGCCCAATTAGTACCTTGTCTACAATGCATATTATGTGAGGTTAGAACTATTAACACTTAAAGTAGTTTTCTTTCTTACATGGCTTAAAGTGGAACTTCACCCTAAAGGGAAGTTCCGCTTTAACCTCCTTCCCCCTCCTCTCCCAATGTGTGTTTGTTTTGTTTTTTTGAGGACGGGGTACCTAGTTTTATCAGGTACCCGCAACCACTGCCTCGGCAATCGGAGCGGAAGTTCATCCCCCTCCTCTGCCTGCCCACAATTTTCTGGGACACGTCACAGGTCCCAGAGGGGTGCGGGTCCATTCATAAAGTGCAGAGTAACTTGGGCACTAACAGTGGGAAGCCACAAGGACTCACAGCCGGCTTCCATTAGTAAACATTCCAGTGTCGGGGGGACCCAAACACCCGTCAAATAACTGGACTGGGTGAGGACAGCGTTGGGATTACAGTATTTGTAGATGCTGATTTTTGTTTGTTATTGTTTTTTTGTTAATACTGAACCACTTTAAAATTTATAGGACTGGTTAGTTATAGTCTCAGAATAACTGCCAAGGCTTGCTTCTGCTGTTATTTGGATTTTTAATGTAACATAGGAAAAGCTCAGGAACCAAGGTAAGTTGAAAAAATTATTGCAGCATTTCAGGTACATAAAACACAGAAATTTGAACAATACAGTCAAACCCCTCTATGGGGAAAAAAAAAAGAATTATGATTGTGTGTATATATAAGAATTAGGATTGTGTGTGTGTGTATATAAATATACACACATACATATACACACACACACACACACACACACACACACACACACACACACACACTATTGCAATAAAAAGTATGTGAACCATTTTGGAATGATATATATTTCAGCACAAATTGGTCATAAAATGTGATCTGATCTTCATCTAAGTCACAATAGACAATCACAGTCTGCTTAAACTAATAACACAAATAATTAAATGTTACTATGTTTTTATTGAACACACCATATAAAAATTCACAGTGCAGGTGGATAAAGTATATGAACCCCTAGACTAATGACATCACCAAGAGCTAACTGTTGGCTGACACCTCACTCCAATAAATGAGATGAGATGGGAGGTGTTGGTTACAGCTGCTCTGCCTTATAAAAAACACACACCAGTTTTGGGTTTGCTTTTCACAAGAAGCATTGCCTGATGTGAATGATGCCTCACACAAAAGAGCTCTCAGAAGACCTACTATTAAGAATTGTTGACTTGCATAAAGCTGGAAAGGGTTATAAAAGTATCTTCAAAAGCCTTGCTGTTCATCAGTCCACAATAAGACAAATTGTCTATAAATGGAAAAAGTTCAGCACTGCTGCTACTCTCCCTAGAAGTGGCCGTCCTGTAAAGATGACTGCAAGAGCACAGCGCAGACTGCTCAATGAGGTGAAGAAGAATCATAGAGTGTCAGCTAAAGACTTACCAAAGTCTCTGGCATATGCTAATATCCCTGTTAGCAAATCTACGATACCTAAAACACTAAACAAGAATGGATTTCATGGGAGGATACCACAGAGGAAGCCACTGCTGTCCAAAAAAAAACATTGCTGAACGTTTACAGTTTGCACAAGAGCACCCGGGATGTTCCACAGCAGTACTGGCAAAATATTCTGTGGACAGATGAAATCAAAGTTGAGTTGTTTGGAAGAAACACACAACACTATGTGTGGAGAAAAAGAGGCATAGCACACCAACATCAAAGTCTCATCCCAACTGTGAAGTATGGTGGTGGGGGCATCAGGGTTTGGGGCTGCTTTGCTGCCTGGATTGCTATCAATCAAAGGAGAAATGAATTCCCAAGTTAATCAAGACATTATGCAGGAGAACTTAAGGCCATCTGTCCACCAGCTGAAGCTCAACAGGAGATGGGTGTTGCAACAGGACAACGACCCAAAGCATAGAAGTAAATCAACCACAGAATGGCTTAAACAGAAGAAATTACGCCTTCTGGAGTGGCCCAGTCAGAGTCCTGACCTCACCCCTATTGAGATGCTGTGGCATGACCTCAAGAAAGCGATTCACACCAGACATCCCAAGAATATTGCTGAACTGAAACAGTTCTGTAAAGAGAATTGGTCAAGAATTACTCCTGATTTTCTTGTGAAAAAAAAAAAAAGAATTACTCCTGACTGTGGTGCACGTCGGATCTGCAACTACAGGAAACATTTGGTTGAAGTTATGCTGCCAAAGGAGGTTCAACCAGTTATTAAATCCAAGGGTTCACATACACCTGCACTGTGAATGTTTACATGGTGTGTTCAATAAAAACATGGTAACATTTAATTATTTGTGTGTTATTAATTTAAGCAGACTGTGATTGTCTATTGTTGTGGCTTAGATGAAGATCAGATCACATTTTATGACCAATTTGTGCAGAAATCCATATCATTCCAAGGGGTTCACATACTTTTTATTGCAACTGTGTGTATATATATATATTATATATAATTTTTTTTGTCATGCACTTATTTAGACTAAGGCCGATACATTGACAGATCTTCGACAAAGCTTTATTTCTGATACCGCGTACACACTGTTTTTTCTAGACCATTAAAAATGGTAAAGTTGTTTTTTTGACAAGATTCTTGTCAAGCCTGCCTTGCCTACACACGATCGTGAAAATAAAAATGCTTGAGCAAAGCGCGGTGACGTAAAACACATACGACGGCACTATAAAGGGGAAGTTCCATTCGGATGGCGCCACCCTTGGGGTGGCTTTTGCTGATTTTGTGTCAGTAAAAGTTTGGTGAAAGACGATTCGCGCTTTTCAGTCTTCGTGCTTTTTAGTCTGTTACAGCGCAACGAATGTGGGATTTCCATTACGAACACTAGTTTTACCAGAACGAGCGCTCCCGTCTCATAACTTGCTTCTGAGCATGCGCAGTTGTTTCAAGTCGTTAAAGCCTACACGCGACCGTTTTTCACGACGTGAAAAACCACAACGTGAAAAAAGCATGTTCTAAATTGGAGCCCACACACGATCGTATTAAATGACATTTAAAAAAATTGCATTTTTTCACATCATAAAAAACGGTTGTGTGTACACGGCATTACCCTTTTTTTAGATAATATACTCTGTTTAAGTTAAAGATTATAATGCAGATGTTTGCTAATTACATCACATAGGGCTGTTTAACTCAAGCCAAGGCCCAGGATTTTTCAGCAGAAAATTATTTTGCTTTAGTAAGTTTTACTTAAATATTATTGTCTCCGAAAGTATAACTAAAAAATAGGCAAAAACTTTGTCTGTACCCTAGTTAGGGAGTTGAAACCTCGCTATTGGTCCCGTTTTCTTTTATCACTGAAAGTAACATTTTGAATTGCCACCGAAAAAAGGACGGGTATTCTTCCAATGGGGACATGAGTTCTGGTGACAGATTGCTTCACTTTGGAGGAGAATTGCTCCCACTTTGGTATTTGGCTATAAATCTACCCAAAGGGACACACATGAATAAAACCCTCTTACCCTACCAAAAATAAAAAGCATTGCCTTTAGTCATACTTTTTCATGGAAAAACAAAGCCCCCCCAACTTTGAGTTTTGTTTGTCAGACACAACAAATTACACCTGTTAGTGAAAACTGGTACTGCAGAGCATCCCTAAAGGGAGATGTACTGAGAAAAACACAGGGACTAGCATTGCTGCAGAAAATAATGGCTGCCCAAATGCTTCAATATTTTGAATGCAGAGAAATTCAGAACAACCGATTTGCATACTTGTTTCAGGTACGCCCCTAAGGAATCAAAAACAAACTAAATCCCTATGACATCCAGGCAACCAGCATTTTTAGAAAGAGGGATCAGCAATTGCAACATCTATAATAAGCCAATAGAAACTTATGTTAAAAAAAAAAAAAAAGTTAAAGAGGAGTTCCACCCTAAAAAATGACTTTTTTTTAATCCACTCCTCACCCCCTTACATGCCACATTTGGCATGTAATTTTTTTGGGGGGGGGGGGGGGGGGGAGTGGGGGCTTCAGCAGGAGTGGGACTTCCTGTCCCACTTCCTGCTTCCGCCGAGGGGCTGGTTAGGCGATTAAGCCTTAATCGCCTACACCAGCCCCTCCCTGTAGGCGATCACATGGGACACTGTCAGGTCCCATGCGATCACCTCTCCAATCAGCGGCGAGCCGCGCGCGCATGAAGCCGAAGGCTGTCACGGCTGGGTGCCCACAGTCAAGATGGAGACGCCGGCTGGGGAGGGGGGGGGGGGGAGGAGCGGACCCCCCGGCCGGCGCGTCGCTGGATCGTGGAGCAGGTGAGTGTGTGTTTATTAAAAGCCAGCAGCTACACTTTTTGTAGCTGCTGACTTTTAATAAACACAATTTTGGCTGGAACACCCCTTTAAGTTTAGAGAAAGTGAATATATACTTTTCTTCATTATATCTGTGCAGACATACTTATAAAGAACACATAGCCACCCCTTATTTAGCATTACTTACTCTGTTGGAGTGTGGCTCTTTGGGATGTATTAGGACAGGGGTCTCCAAACTTTCTAAACAAAGGGCCAGTTTACATTCCTTCAGACTTTAGGGGGCCAGACTAGGGCCATTGGGAGTAAAAAATGTCCAGTGGGAGTAAATAATACCATATCTTTGGTGACGGTGGGAGGACTAGTACCCCATCATTGGTGTTAATGGAAAGAATTGATGGTCAGTTGGAGGAATAGTCAGTTGGTGTCAACAAGAATTTTTCCCAATTTAAATTGGATGGAATAATGCCCCAAGGGCCGCAATAAGGCAAGCAAAGGGCCACATCTGGCCCCAAGGGCCACAGTTTGGAGACCCCTGTATTAGGAGATTGCCAAATATGATGGCAGTTGCCTGTTCACACACCCCACTTCCCAGCTACAGTGTGCAGCGCATAACTCTGGACAGGCAGCTAACACAACATATTTCAGACTAAGAGTAATTACAGCCAAATAAGGGGTGAACAAATCTTTTTGTAGCATGTTCACACAATTATAAGAATTTAAATGTGAACACTGCACTGTAAAGATTAAATGCACATTTTGTCTAGGGCAAGGGTCCAAGCTGGCGGCCCTCCAGCTGTTTCAGAACTACAAGTCCCATGAGTCATTGCAAGGCTGACAGTTACAAGCGTGACTCCCACAGGCAAAGGCATGATCGGACTTGTAGTTTTGGAACAGCTGGAGAGCCAGTTTGAGGCCCTTGGTCTAGGGGATGATGAAGGTGAATTACTTATTTTATTCCTCTTCTGACACTCCTGGGATGTCAGCAGTGCCCTCAGCATGCTCCAATATTATTTAGGTCCAATGATCCTATATATTACAGTATGATGTCAGAGAGGTGCAACTGGTCGGACAGTGAAGTGTAGAGGCTTCAGGGGACCAGTCCCAATTGATTGCAATGGAGAAAAGGAAAATGGACTGCCGCACTCCAAGAGGACTTCAAACGAAAAAGTTATCTTTAATGTAAAACAGGAACATGTAAATTCACCGCAACCACAAAAACAGGACAGCCGACGCGTTTCGCACTCAACTAGTGCTTAGTCATGGTGACTAAGCACTAGTTGAGTGCGAAACGCGTCGGCTGTCCTGTTTTTGTGGTTGCGGTGACTGTACATGTTCCTGTTTTACATTAAAGATAACTTTTTCGTTTGAAGTCCTCTTGGAGTGCGGCAGTCCATTTTCCTTTTCTCCATTGCTATTGCTACTTGCATTGCCAGCACCTTGGTAATCCGCTCATCCCTAATCGTCTACAGGGCTCACCTGGAGCAGTGAATCTCCCTCTTCAGTCTCAATTGATTCTCTTAAACATAAAAGATTCCCTATGGGAATAATTACTTTATCTAGAGGGGCCCGAGTTTGATAAATATGTCAAACAAGAAGATTGGAACAGCTGTGGCAAGAGGTTGAGAGAGCTGGGTTACCCTCACTGTTTGCATGCAACCCTATAACTTCTTATAAGGTAATGCCACCCTATAACTTCTTATAAGGTAATGCCATTTTTCTAGGACTTGCTCTTAAGTTCCTCAAACTATTTGAGCGTCATAGCCTTCAAGGATGGAGTTGGAAAGCACTGACTACACTAATTAAACTACAACGTTTAATGGAAATTCTATTTAGGCTACCTGAGCATTTTTCCACCGCACTGATGATTATAAGCAAAATGGCATGGTACTTAAAAGAGGATCTTACAGGAAAAGTTGGAATTATACGAAGGCAACATTCACCCTGAAGTTTCTGTGGGGCCAGGGGAGGCTCCAGGCAAGAAATAGAGGGGATGTATTTTATTCCATTTTAAAATTGTAATTAATGTTCTATTAACTTCAAATACATTTTAAGAAATTAGATTAATTAGATTAATTGGATATTATGTAACTGGTTGTGGCCAATATCAGCACATTGTGATCCAGTATTCTAATACACTTGTAGTTAGGAATATATATTTAGCAATCAATGTTACATAATCAATACCTACACAATATACAAAAACTCTGAAAAGACAAATGTAAATACCACTCACAGGGACAATAATAAAGCTTGTATTACAGGATCATTTCCAAATAAAACAAGCTGATGACGTGATCAGCAGAACTTCTACTTCCTCATCATTAAATAAAGAACAAAGTCAGCTGACAGCAGAGGGCTCTGTTGTGTCCTCTTCCCTGGCTCAGTCTAAGCTCTCAGCAAGCCAGGATGCTGTGATGTATAAAACGGTAAGAAACAGGACAAACCTGGACTCGAACTGTCAAAGGAAGCCTGTGGGGGAGAAAAAAAAAAAAAGAAAGAGAAAAAGACAAAAACACAGTGAGATTGGCATAAATCTACCCACTCACAGGAAATTATAAAAACATATATGTTATGCATTCATAAATAATATCCCTACTCTTCTCTATGCATTGCTTCTGGGACATACCAGAGTGATTCACTGCGATAGCACTGGCCAATCAATCGATCTGGTCCATCCCGTAAACATTGCATGGAGGAGAAGAGTGGGGTGTTTGAAACCCTGGACCAGCTGTGTGTGCGCTGACATCTTAACAAACCCAGAAGTAAGTACAGCAGGGAGTATAAAGATCTGTAAATACCCTATATATGGTTAAGAGATCTACAAGTACAGTATAGAGATCTGCAGATATAGGTACAGACACCTGTAAATACTGCATAGGGATCGTCAAATATACGAGTGTATATACAGTACAAAGATGTATACAGCACAGGGATCTGTAACTTGAATATACACAGCACAGAGCTGTGAAAATAAAGCCAGTATATATGGTATACAGCATTGTAGAGAGACTTTGTGGAGGTGTGTAGATGAAGGCAGTACCATAGAGTAGGATGTATGATGGAGGGGTATATAGATGAAGGTGATACCACAGAGTAGGATGTATGATGGTGGAAAGGATGGAGAGTTGTGTAGGTGAAGGTAGTACCATAGAGTAGGATGTATGATGGTGAGAGAATGGGGAGGTGTGTAATACCATAGAGTAGGATGTATGATGGTGGGGAGGGTGGAGGGGTATGTAGATGAGGATGGTACCATAGAGTAGTATATATGATGGTGAGGAGGGTATAGGGGTGTGTGGATGAAGGTAGTACAATAGAGTAGGATGTATGGGTGTGGGGGATGGAGAGGTGTGTAGATGAAGGTGGTACCATAGTGTAGGATGTTTGATAGTGGGAAGGATGGAGAGGTGTGTATTACCATAGAGTAGGATGTATGATGGTGGGGAGGGTGGAGGGGTGTGTATTACCATAGAGTAGGATGTATGATGGTGGGGAGGATGGAGGGGTGTGTAGATAAAAGTCATACCATAGAGTAGGATGTTTGACAGTGGGAAGGATGAAGAGGTAGGTAGTACCATAGAGTAGGATGGTGGGGAGGATGGAGAGGTGTGTTGCACCATAGAGTAGGATGTCTGATGGTGGGGAGGATGGAGGGGTGTGTAGATAAAGGTGGTACCATAGAGTATGATGGTGGGAAGGATGGAGAGGTGTGTAGTACCAGAGAGTAAGATGTCTGATGGAGGGGTGTGTAGTACCATAGAGTAAGGATGTCTGATGGTAGGAAGGATGGAGAGGTGTGTAGTACCAATAGAGTAGGTCTTCTGATGGTAGGAAGGATGGAGAGGTAGGTAGTACCATAGAGTAGGATGGTGGGGAGGATGGAGAGGTGTGTAGTACCATAGAATATGGTGTCTGATGGTGTGGAGGATGGAGGGGTGTGTAGATGAAGGTGATACCATAGAGTATGATGGTGGGAAGGATGGAGAGGTGTGTAGTACCATAGAGTAAGGATGTCTGATGGTAAAAGGGATGGAGAGGTGTGTAGTACCAATAGAGTATGATTTCTGATGGTGGGAAGGATGGAGAGGTAGGTAGTACCATAGAGTAGGATGTCTGATGGTAGAAGGGATGGAGGTGTGTAGTACCATAGAGTAGGAGGTCTGATGGTGGGAAGGATGGAGAGGTAGGTAGTACCATAGAGTAGGATGTCTGATGGTGGGAAGGATGGAGAGGTAGGTAGTACCATAGAGTAGGAGGTCTGATGGTGGGAAGGATGGAGAGGTAGGTAGTACCATAGAGTAGGAGGTCTGATAGTGGGAAGGATGGAGAGATAGGTAGTACCATAGAGTAGGATGTCTGATGGTAGGAAGGATAGAGAGGTAGGTAGTACCATAGAGTAGGATGTCTGATGGTAGGAAGGATGGAGGGGTGTGTAGTACCATAGAGTAGGATGTCTGATGGTAGGAAGGATGGAGAGGTAGGTAGTACCATAGAGTAGGATGTCTGATGGTAGAAGTTGGTCCTGTAGTCCATGAAGAAGAGGAGAAGGAGGATGGTGGCCGGTGGGCGGGTCAGTAGAGGGTCTGGCAGTGTCCTGGGTGTGATGTGCGGACCTGTTGCTGATAGTGATAGGTCAGGTTGTGAAGGGGGCGTGGTGGTTGGTTGTCAGGGGTAACATGTCCCCCTATAGGAGAGGCCTAGGTGTACACACAGCCCCCGCCTCTATGTCCCCGGTCCTGTCGGTGTACGGACCGGTCCGGAGGAGGGATTTCCCCGCCGGGTCTGGCCGTTCATCACTCACAACACTCCGGATACCGCCGAGGATGACCAAGCCGGCCGTACAGAGCCGACCATCTCTTGCCAGAAGCGGACAGGCTCCGGCCGGTCACCGCCTCTCGGCCCCCCGGTCCCTCCCCCACCCCTGACCGTCCGCTCCCAGCCGCGGCCTAGCCGACATTTCCCCGCTCCTGGCCGACCCCCGTCACCTCAGACTCCCCGTGGAGCCGGATGGGGCTCTAAGGGGTGAGCCGTGAGGGGACTGGATCGGTTTCGGGGGCGGCGGAGCCCGGTATTTCCGTGTATTCCGTCCCTCCCCCCGCTCCGGCCCGGTTTTCCTCCTTACCTCCGCCATATTGGTACCTCTAGGCGAACGAGCTGCAACTGCGCAAAGTACCCGGATGGAGAGAGCCAGCCAATCACAGAGCGACGAGACAGAGGTGTCCGGCGGCCTGGAGAAGGGGGAGGGGCGCTGAGGCTGAGGACCAAGAGGGGGAGGAGTCACCTGGACACCCATAACATTGCGATGTTATCATTCTAGAACATGGGAATGTCATCCTAATAGGTGTACCCTGCCTGCAGCTCTTCTACAACTATTGTATAGTTTGTTTTTACAATATATATACTGTTATTTATCATTTTTATTATATACATAAATAATAGTATATATATATGTTATGTATATACACACTTACAGAAATGCTAAATAAATATATATTCCATTTCTTTAATGAAATTGTAGCATAGGCTGTCATTTTCCAAATATTACATGCAGGAAAACATACGAAGCCCTACACACAGTATTATATATCTCTAGCTCTCATTATACAGTGTTTAATATGAAAAATAAATAAATAATAATCTTTTGGAAGATTTCCTCTCTATTGGTGTTCTGGTGACAACCCAAAATGTGGGATTTTTTTTTTCAACTTTACTTTTCATGCGAATGGTAAACAGGACAAACAGAGAGGGAGAATGTCCCTAACGTGGACAGCTATCCAAACTGACAGGTGTTCTAAATCCCTCTCTATTCTATCCAAAACTAAAAAGTATACATTCTATGAAAAATGGGCTTGCTGGACACTCTTTACCGAATCTACTGAATTCAAAACTTTATCGCTTCAACCTTCACTGGCTTAAACGAAATATGATTTTTTAAGAATATTATTGGATGATCTCTTGCTTCTTTCACTATTTATCTCTCCCCCCCCCCTTTTTTTTCCCTCTCCACCGTTCTCTTCCCTCCCTCTATTTCTCAAAATTTAAATATGACAATTATACTTTAATTTATTTTATATGTTCCGAAATTTACTTCACAACGTTTACAAATTAATAATTCAGAAACCACCTTTACATAGATTTATATTTACTTTGGTTTTATGCTATAAGTATTTATATTGTCAATATTCTTTTCTCATATATGATAATATGATTCTGTTCCTAAATATTGCTCTATTGTATTTTCATCTGTTTACATATTTAATATGTTATTTACTCCAAAATACCAATAAAATCTTTTAAACAAAAAAAAAGTATATATTCTAATGGTCAAACTAAAGGGAAAACCTCATTTGGGGTAAATAAGGATTATAAGTGAAGATTTCCCCTCTTATACTATTCTGTTGTCAGACAGCAATAAAAACCTGACAGATATTTAAATCCTTCTCCACTCTAACCAAAACCTTAAAGTTATACTAAAGTCTATTTTTTTTTCTTTAAAAATAACCTTCATATCATACTTACCTGCTCTGTGCAGTGGTTTTGCACAGAGCAGCTCCGATCCTCCTCTTCTCAGGTCCCTCTTCATCTCTCCTGTTGAGTGCCCCCACAGCAAGCAGATTGCAATGAGGGCACCTGAGCCGAGCCGCAGCTCCCTCTTCATTGGCTGAGCCAATGTTTGAGGGGAGGTAGGGCCGATCTGTGGCTCTGTGTGTGAATGGACATGCAGAGCTGCTGCTCGGGTGCCCCCATTGCAAGCTGCTTTCTCTGGAGGCACTTGGCAGGAGGGAGGGGGCCAGGAACGGTGGCGGGGGGGTTCTAAAAACAGGAGGATCCAGTCTGCTCTGTACAAAACTGCCTCACAGACGAGGCAAGTATAACATGTTTGTTATTTTTCTTTTTATGAAAAGTTGACTTTAATGCATTCTATGCATAAAAAAAAAACTGCTTGCTGCCCCCCCCCCCCCCACAGCCTCCCTTTATACTTACCTCAGCCCCATCTCTATCCAGCGATGTGTACAAGGGCAGTGGCTCTCCTGGGTCTCTGTCTCCTCATTGGCTCACACAACAGCAGGAGCCATTGGCTTCTGCCGCTGTCAATCACATCCAGTGATCCAATGAGGAGAGAGAGGGGCAGGGCCAAGCCATGCTCCTTGTGTGAATGGACAATGTTCATTCACAGGAGTGTGGCTTGGAGCAGCCCCGCTCCCTCCCTCAAGTGCCACCATAGCAAGTGGCTCACTATTGGGGGCACTTGGCAGGTGGGAGGAGCCAGGACCGCTGGAGGGGGACCCAAAAAGAAGAGGATTGGGACTTTTCTGTGCAAAACTATTACACAGAGCGGGTAAGTATGACATGTTTGTATTTCAAAAAAAAAAATCCAACCTTTAGAACCAGTTTAAACTCCTGCCAGCTTTTTTTTGTATTCTGTCTCATTAGGGTGATTGCTATGCAGAGCTGCACCAGATGTTGCACTCTCTAGTTTTAGTAAATCAACCTCTATGTTGTAGGCATATGAGGTGAATTGATAGGGATACTACACTGGTGAGCCCTTATATTGTATCCCAATTCAGGTGTAGTAACCCCCCCCCCCCCCTTGCTGTTTAACAATCACGATACTGTGATAATTCACAGTGATCTGATTTACTTTGTCATCTTGCAGCTATTATTTGTGGTATTTGCACACAATAGAGACATACTGTATGCTTATAATAGATGGATCTCCAGTGATGTCCTCATTTGTACCCCGGGTTAATATTTTATTACACGGCACACCCAGTTGATAATGTGGTTCTTGGGTAAGGCCAAAAAACATCACAATTAAACACTAAAATATCTGGTTACCAGACCAATATTATCACCATAAGGTTGGGCAATGTCAGATAGATGGAGCGATTTATACATGCATGCCCTTGCAGGGAATAGATTTTCTTTGGTTTGTGCCCTAATCAGGTGTTACCAGTGAAGGGTAGGGATGAGCCAAACACCCCTGGGTTCGGTTCGCACCAGAACCTGCGAACAGACCAAAAGTTTGTGTGAACTTTAGAAAACTGTTAAAGTCTATGGGACTCGAATGTATGAAATCTAAAGTACTAATTTTAAAGACTAATATGCAAGTTATTGTCCTAAAAAGTGTTTGGGGACCTGGGTCCTGCCCCAGGGGACATGTATCAATGCAAAAAAAAGTTTTAAAAAAACGGCAGTTTTTTCAGGAGCAGTGATTTCAATAATGCTTAAAGTGAAACAATAAAATTGAAATATTCCTTTAAATTTCATACTTAGGGGGGTGTATAGTATGCCTGTAAAGTAGCGCTTGTTTCCTGTGCTTAGAACTGTCCCTGCACAAAATGTAATTTCTGAAGGAAAAAAGTCATTTAGAATCACTCACCTTCGGGTTTGGTATGGATATTAAGGGGAACCCTG
This sequence comes from Rana kukunoris, assembly GCA_029574335.1. Taxonomy (NCBI): domain Eukaryota; kingdom Metazoa; phylum Chordata; class Amphibia; order Anura; family Ranidae; genus Rana; species Rana kukunoris. Next base: position 81,758,845 of record CM056049.1, read on the forward strand.
CGTCAAATAAAAAAAAAATTATGTAAGGTTTCCCCCCAAATATCCATTCCAGACCCTTCAGGTCTGGTATGGATTTTAAGGGGAACTTCACCCCAAATTTAAAAAAAAAAAATGCCGTGGACCCCTACACATTTTTTTTTATGAATGACTTTTCTCTGTATTGCCGGGAGCAGACAATTCATTATAGCCACGAGTGATTATAAAAACTTTTTTTCCTTCAGAAATGACACTTTATGCAGGGAAAGTTCTAAGCATGGGAAACAAGTGCTACTTTACAGGCATACTATACCTAGTGCATTGATACATGTCCCCTGGGGCAGGATCTAGGTCCCCAAACACTTTTTATTACAATAACTTGCATATTAGCCTTTAAAATTAGCACTTTAGATTTCAAACGTTCGAGTCCCATAGACTTTAACAGGGTTCTAAAGTTCACACAAACTTGCCGCGAACACCCCAAATAGTTTGCTGTTCGGCGAACAGGCAATGTTCGAGTCGAACATGAGTTCTATTCGAACTCGAAGCTCATCCCTAGTGAAGGGTACCATTTACAAATGTCTTGAGTTTGGTGTGGAGAAACAGCACTAAGCCCTAACCCTACATCCAACCTAACACCTCAGATTGTGAGACAGTTCTTCTCATACATCAGTGCCTGACCTCAAAAATGCCCTTTTGGCTGAATGGGCAGAAATTCCCAAAGATACACTCCAATATGTAGATTAATACAGTATATTTAGTTGTGTTAAGATTGGGCAGAACACGAGGAGGTGTGCCAAGTATATGTCCTTATTTCATCTGGAATACTACTACCTGAACGTTTGTCCTTGGTTTTAACAATGTATTGTGAACTATATATGGAATAAAGCCATGGATCAACATTTGGCTGGTTCAGCAAGGACCATCTAAGTTTCAATCCATGTATGGGCAGGCTGATTGGATCTACTTGGGCACTATCCTTCGATCAATTTGGGTACAACCAGCCTGTCAGTTTTCTTTTTTTACATTTGATTACTGCCAGTGGCTATAGCCGCTACCAGCAATCATTGTGTTCTGTGAGGCAGGAAGGCTCCCTGTGCCCCCCCAGCCCCCACCTAGTCATCTATGGGCTGTTAAGAATATGGCCCGGATTTACAAATGTTTTACGCCGGCGTATCTATAGATACACCGTCGTAAGTACAAATGTGCGCCGTCAAATTGTTACGCCGATTCGCGAAGCTAGATACGCCGTAAAACAAGGCTTCAGCCGCCCAACGTAACTTGCCTACGCCGGCGTATCGTGGGCGCATAGTTACGCTGGACGCATTCGGCGTTCCCATTTAATATATGCAAAATGAGTAAGATACGCCGATTCACGAACGTAGATGCCCCCGGCCGCTTCATATACGCGATTTGCGTAAGGCTTACATCCGGCGTAAAGTAACCCCTTATATAGCAGGCGCAGGTAATGCAAAGGTATGGGCCAGGGAACGACGCCGTAAAATTTTACGTTGCGTACACCGTTTACGTAGTACTACGTGAATAGGGCTGTGCGTAGGTTACGTTCACGTCGTAGGCAGTGTTTGACGTATCTTAGGCAGCTATTTCGACGTAACTGTGAGCATGCGCACTGGGATATGTCCAAGAGACGACGCATGCACAGTTCATTTTTTTGAAGCTGTGGCCATCATTTGCATGGGGTCACGCTTCATTATAATATATCACGCCCACTTCCAGCCCACTTCCACCTACTTTGACTTACGTCGGCTTACGCCGACAACTATACGATACGCCGGTGCAACGTTGAGAGGCAAGAATGCTATTCACAAAGTATATGCGCTCAACGTTGTGCCGGCGTAGCGTAAAGTAGATACGCTACGCCCGCACAAAGATGCGCCGCTCTACCTGAATCCAGGCCTAAATGTGCATTTTAAGAGTATTATGTATAGAATTTTTTTTCTCTGAGGAAAGCTTAAAGTGGTTCTAAAGGCTGAAGGTTTAGCCTTTTAAAAAACCCTCTGTGTGTTGGCTCTCCAGGGACTCTCTCTTGTCATTGGCTGAGACAGCAGTGGGAGCCATTGGAACTATACTCACACTCTCCCCATCGCTTCAGCGTCCAGGAGCGCTTCACCAGCCACTTACATCTGTGGCAGTTGGCTTCCAGGTACCAATCTTTTTGTCATTTTTATTAGCCGGGCCAAGATGATGTGACTCCTGTGTTACTTTTCGAAAAGCCCGAACCATTAAAAACATCTTAGCCCCGAGTAAAATTGAGAACAAGCCCTCGGGCCCCTTCCTGGACATAAGAACCTACTTTAATGATAGGAAGGGCATATTTCAGTGTAAGAAAAGGGCATGCTTGACCTGTCAGTTTATTGCACACGGCACTGATAGAATAACCATGCGTTCTGGCAAGGATTACATTATTAAGCAATTCATTACATGCTCAACAGAATTTGTCATATACGTATTGCGTTGCCCGTGTGGCCTTTTTTATGTAGGCCGCACAATAAGAGCACTACGGGCCAGAATTGGTGACCACCGTCGTCTCATAAAGAAGGAATGCACGGAGCATAGTGTACCTCGACACTTCAACCAGTATCATAATAAAGATTTTAAATTTTTGGAGGTATTCGTGATTGAGCATATACCTAAAGGCACCCTGACGACCAACGAGAGATTTTCCCTCCTTTGTAGAAGGGAAGTCTTCTGGATTTTTATGCTTGAATCGCTGGCCCCCAAAGGGTTAAATGAGGAAATTGAAACCAACACCCTTATTTAATATTTAATATTTTATATTTTATACTGAATCTATTAATAGTTAATATATGCTCGGCTTTTTTACTTCATCTATATTTATTTTCATTATTTTTATTATATTTTATATATATATCATTTTTTTTCATTATATATTTTTTCCATCATTATTTTTATTATTTTTTATTATTTCTTTATCATTAATTTTATTTATATTTATATATATGTTTTTGATTTATATATAATTATGTTGTATGTGTATGTTTTAATAGTGTACCATGGAAGGGGTTAAAGTTTCCGGGTTTTACTAGACATGCCCACCTGTATCTATTTCCTCTTCCTGTCAACATCACTCCTCCCCCTATTTTTAGACTATTTAATCCTTTGAATAAGCCACACATACTTGACTTTGAAAAAGCGCTAGGAAGCGCGAAACGCGTCGTCAAGGCTCTTAAAAACACACTATTCCCTTCATTCTGGTCCTCTGATTCATGAGGATTCCTAAACTTCCATTTTTGCAGCTACAGAGCTTTTATATTTCCCGCTGACATTGTCACTGTATTGCATTGGGAGCTTGCAGTTTGCGGATCTTCCAGTAGAGGGCGTCGAGTACATCCCTGCTCTTCGGTTCTGAACGTCGAGCGGCGTCCCAGACGTGTGACGTCAACGCGATCGAACGGAACGAGCACACGCCTCTCCAGACCTCATTGCGCTGTGTCCCCGGCTGCAGGATTTGTCGGATGGTTCCGTCTTCTCTGCCCTGCAGTGACACGCCAGTAATGTGGATTGTCTGAGGCCAGGCACCTACCATAGATTGGATGACCATTTTTCACAAAACCACAAGCGTGCCACCTGTCCCAAAGGTACTGTTGACATTTTCCTCCATACGATGGCATGTGTACTAAACCCAGGATGTTTAAACCCATGAATTAAGAAGTGACTGTCGGTGTAACTTACCACATTTGCACACTGTGTGTATGGCAATCTAAGCCCTGCAGTCTTGCAGTTAACTGCACACTGAACTATCTGGAAAGTATTTCCTTATAACTGTAGAATTTTTATTAAATGGATTTTTTACCAATCCTTTCCTTTTTGACATATTTTTTATTGGAATTTTAGATATCCATGAGCACTGATTTGTTTTGAAGTTTTTCCTGTGTATGTATAGGAGTTCATTTGTCTTGGCATTGCTGAAATTGTAGACAAAGTTTGTCACTACTGCATTAAAAAAAAATCTGTTTTTTCTCTCCATAAAGTTACAGGCATATGAGAACTACTATGTAGGAGGATATGGAGCAGGAGAAAAAGAGCACAGCACACACCTTCTCCCCAGCCCTGGCTAATACTGTAGCTGTCAAGAATAACAATACTGCTGTTATCTGTTAGCAGTAAAGCTGGAAGGATCCAGAGACTTCCCAGGTATTGACATTGGGACCACTCAGACCAGGCTCAAAAAGTGAAGTCAAGTTGAGGCCTCTGTTAGAGAGCGGCTCAGTGTAGGACATTCCTGGCGAAACACAGTGCTGCATAGTGCCTCCTGTTTCAAGTTACCTCAACCATTATTCTGCATCGCCATTGGCTGCCTGTAACAACTTTATATGCAGAATATTTTATAAATTGCCTGAATTTTTAGTGGCTTAGGTAAACAAACAGATAGAAAGACTGTGTGTAAAATTAGAGAGAATGCCAATAATGATTACAACATTGAAATATGCGTTATCTGGGGACGTAAAGTAAAACCTTCTAAAGACATATGCGATCTCTAAGCCTGCATGTTTCTTTTGGAGGAAATGGTGCACAGCATAGAATCCAAGAAAAGACCATCTGACTACACTGATCAGCTTTTTTTCTTCAAAAAAAAAATTTCAGATGTGATGTTCTTGCACATCATTGATCTTTGTACCATGTTATGAAGAGGTTAGTTCACCAAAAAGAAATAATTCAACAAGTTTGAAATCATCGCAATTGAAGCATTAACTACTTTATCTTCATACATATCTCTCTAAAATTCCACAGTTCACAGTCCTCTAGGAGGCTTAAAACTTGGCGAGGAACAGCCAAACTCTGCTGCTAAGGTGAGGTTGTGGAAGAAATTTTCATTTCACAGGTCATACACCACGGCAAGACTGAGCACAGCAATAAGACACAAGGTAGTTCTACTGCATCAGCAAGGTCTCTTCCAGGCAAAGCTCTGTCCACTTGCCGTGGTGAATATGCCTTCTCATGCCCTGGAAAAGTCATTGTCAATTCCTTAACCATAGCCCTGGTATTGGTAGGGAAATCTAAAGAAAGGGACTTGATTCGTTGACTTTAAATTATTTTTTAGACTTCTTGACCTTGTAAAAAGAAATAAAAAAACACTTTTTTTTTTTTTTCTCAAACAAAGGTTTTTATTAAACAAAAAAATAACAATACAGGCGATGAGTTCCAGAGCAGACATATATCGTCAGGAGAGTGTGGCGCAGCACACCCAAAAACAGAAGGATAATTAAAAGACGAGGTAAAACTGTACATACAAATGTGTGTCCCCGACTCGTCCCCCCGACATCTCACATATATTAACTCCAGCACAAGCCTCCGCCCCCCTTCGCCCAAATGTGATACCCCACATAATCAGCATTCTGTATAGTGTTATGGCTCTGGGGCCCACTCCCATCCCACAGCTCTAGAACAGCCGATCATATACTAAATCAATCGGGGCCAGACCCGGGACGTCAAGCCAAGGGGCCCATACTTTCTCAAATTTAGTGTCAGTGCCTCTATGTTGAAATATTACTTTTTCCAGCCTCAATGTGACCCACATCTGTTTGATCCATTCGTGCACAGTGGGGGGTTCGGTGTCCTTCCAGTGCCTTAGTATCATCAGGCGGGCCTGAAACAGGGCTCTGCAGATCGCCTGCCCGGAGCCACTCTCCACCTCCAAGGTGTCACAGATTCCCAGCAGGCAGATCTTGGGGTCTAGCGGTATCTGTGTCTGAAAAGCCCCGTTAAGGGTATCGATGACCTTCGCCCAGTAGAGATGCAGTTTCGGGCATCTCCATAGTAGGTGAATAAGATCGCCATGATCCCTGCAGCACCGAACGCAGATGGGGTCAACCCCCAGCCCCATCCGTGCCAGTCTAGCTGGTGTGTAGTGTACTCTCAGGAGAATGTAAAGTTGCGACAGTCTGTGTGCTACGTTCAAGGAGCACCCAGGAACTGCCTGCATCGCCTCCTCCCACTGTCCCTCCTCAAATGCCCCCACGTCTTGTTCCCACCGGGCCATTGCCCTCAAAGGGGCGTCCGGTAGGAAGAGACTCAGGAGCATAGCGTAGCAACTTGATATAAAGCCCTTGTATGTGTCTACCCCAGATAGATAGTTGAAGACAGGTGCCGGGTTCAGGGACCAGACATCTGCCTCTCCCTGAGCGGCCACTGCATGCTTAAGTTGAAGGTAATAAAATTGCATAGAGGCCGGCAAACGGTAGTCTGCGCTAAGCTCTTGGAATGACCTAAGCTTACCATCCCTAATCACATGGGTCATAAGGGTAATGCCATATTGTTTCCATCTAGAGCCATAAGGTATTTTAGCCAGTTCTCTGTAATAGTGATTGTCCCAAATAGGGCTATACTTAGTGAATCCCGTCACCCCCTGTAGCATTCTAACCTTATTCCATGTCTTCTGCATTAGTGCATACGTGGGGAAAAGTTTGTTAGACTTAGTGTATCGTAGGGCCTCTAGACCTTCCGCCACCCCCCCTCCAGTGGTGAAGCTGAGCAGCTGGACAGAGGAGTCCCTTAAATTCAGTTCCCGGTCCCTTTCGTGCCTCACGAGTCGTGCAATATGTTGCATTTGGGAGGCTAAATAGTAGATCCAGGGATTGGGCAATGCCAACCCGCCAGCATCCTTCGGCCGCTGGAGCTGTTCAAGCCTGACCCTCGGGGGCTTAGCAAGCCATATAAGTGAACGGAAGACAGAGTTGATAATTCTGAATTTCTTAAGGGGAATGACCATTGGGGAGTTGTGAAGGACATATAACAACTGTGGCATGAGGATCATCTTTATCAAGTTTACTCTACCCACAGGGGACAGCCTGAGCCTACTCCACACCTTAACCCGGTCGCGGCATCTGTTAATCAGGGGGGTGAGATTAAGACTAACGTAATCCAGCAAGCGTGCAGTAACCTGAACACCAAGGTATCGAAGTGACCTGGAGACAGGAATGTCCTGCACAGTCGCTGGGGATAGGGAGGGGTCCCGATCTAGTAACAGGAGGGAGGATTTCGACCAGTTAATAACCAATCCCGAGTATTCTCCAAAGATCCGAACGACCCTCATGGCCTCCGACAGCGAAACCGAGGTATCACCTAGGAGAAGCATGGTGTCGTCCGCATATAGCATGATCTTTTCATGTAAATCACCGTACTGGAATCCCCGGATCGAGGGGCTCGTTCTGATTATTGCAGCCAGGGGCTCTATGGCTAGGGCGAACAGGAGGGGGGACAGAGGGCACCCCTGTCGCGTACCCCTGTGTAAGGGAAAGGTGTGTGATACCCTTCCCCCCTCCCGTATAGCAGCAATGGGGGATGAGTACAAGAGCTGTACCCACGCAATGAAATTGTCGCCAAACCCGAATTTCCGCATCACCGCCCACAGGAACTCCCATTCGACACTATCAAATGCCTTATGGGCATCTAGGGACAATAAGACTCTGTCTCCCATGTTATCCGCTCTGGACTGGATATTCAAAAAAAGTCGCCGCAGGTTTATTGCCGTCGATTTTTGGGGCATGAAACCGGATTGGTCGGAGTGAATTATGGTAGAGATGGCACTGTTTAGTCTGACCGCCAGCACTTTGGCAAGGATCTTAACGTCATTTTGTAGTAATGAAATCGGCCTGTATGAGCTTGGGTCAAGAGGGTCCTTATCTGGCTTCAGAATTAACACTATATTGGCTCTAGACATAGATCGTGGTAGTGTACTAGTCCTTTTTGCCTCATTAAACACCTTTAAGAGGTGCGGGAGTATCGTTTCCCCATATTGCTTGTACACCTCCGCTGGGAGGCCATCATCCCCCGGGGCCTTCGAGTTAGGGAACAAACTGGTCGCCGCCTGCAGTTCCCCCAGAGAGAGGGGGGCGTCAAGCATCTTTCTGTTTGAGGCTGACAAAACTGGGAGTTGGACCGGGTCCAGGTATTCAGCTAGGGAGACCAGCGAGTACGCTTGACGGGAATCATATAGAGATGAATAAAAGCTCACAAGTTCGGATAGTACATGGTCTGGGGAACTAGTCAACCCACCGGCCCGGGTGCGCAATGCCCCAATAGAAGGGGACATCTGTTGAGAACGGGCAATAGTTGCCAGCATGCGACCAGTGTGCTCACCCTCCTCATAGAATGCCTCCTTCTGAAAGAAGCGCTTCTTCTCTGCCCCTGAGGTCGTGACTCGGTACAGCGCGTCCTGCGCCGAGAGCCACGCCTCCCTACTGGTATCAGATGGGTCAGCAATAAATGCGTCCTCCAGCCTCCCGGCCATCACTTCTATATCCTCCCTCTGAGCACTGGTCTGTCTTTTAATGGCTTGGATCTCTGTAATAAACAGGCCCCTGAGAACCGCCTTAAAGGCCTCCCAGGTTACTGCTATGTCTTCCGATACAGCATGAGCATGCCAGAACTCCGAAATGCAGGATTCTATGCGCTCATGCGAAGGGAAGAGATTCAGCCAAAAGGCGTTCATCTTCCACGGGGCCTTGGCCCCCGCAGAAGGGGGACGCACATCCAAGGAAGTCACCAATGGGGAATGATCTGATACACTCCTAGGAGCGTACACCAATTCACCAATATATCGCTCAGCTGCGTGTGAGCAGAGACACAGATCAATCCTAGACAAAGAGGAGTAACTCTTGGAAAAGCAGGAAAACTGTTTCACACCCGGGTTCCTGGCTCTCCACGGGTCACGCCACCCCACCTCCTCCATGAATCTACCCAGAGCAGAGCGGGTCACTTTCCTCCCTCCTCCCCCCTGTGGGTGTCTGTCCAACTGAGGGTCCGTGCAGCAGTTGAAGTCCCCAAAGGCGTACAATGGCACCTCTGGAAACCGCACCTGGAACTCCACCAATGCCCTCAGTACCTGGTTGCTATACGGGGGTGGTATATACACAAAGGCAAGAATACATTTGAAATCAAACAGCTTACATAGTAAAAACACATATCTACCGTCAGTGTCAATCTCAGAGCACAGTTCCTCGTATTTGATCGAGCAATGTATCAGCACACTCACACCCCTAGAATATGAGGTGTGAGTGGAGTGGTAACTCTGACCCACCCATCGGTATTTCAAGCATGACAATGAGTCAGCAGTGAGATGGGTCTCTTGTAAGGCACATATGGCCGGCAGCCTGGCTCTCAGTAAGGTCGAGACCATAGTGCGTTTAAGAGGGTCTTGCAGTCCCCTGACGTTCCAGGAGAGTATCTTAACCGCTGCCATCAGGGGGGGTCAAACACACATCCATCAGGGGGATAACCGCCATCCACAACCCACCCCACCTCCCTCTCAGTGGCCGTGAATATCACAACATATTGGGGTGCAAGTAGGGACAGAGCAGTTCGCTGGGCAAAAAAGGAATTTGGGAAGCCACTCCGCAAGTAGTAGGAAGTATCCGCTCCGGGGAAGTCCATCGCATAACAGGAACTGTAATCGCACAACGGTGCTTCGGTGGAACACGCAGAGCCCTGTCGCACAGGGGCTTGTCGTCGTACCAACCTCTGGGGAGCCAACGGGCAGTCCCTCCTCAACTGGGATAACTGATCCCACACACCTTCAACTGGGCCATCCAACGTGGCTGTACATTCACTGGCCAACTTCACTGGGTGGAGTGGCATCATTAATCACATTTCCGAACTCGCATTTAGTAGGAAGAATCATTGTACGTTTCCGGCAGGTTTCTCAAACAGGGAAAGCTCAATGCAGCTCAACTAGCTTACATCTGGTGGTTCAGTCATCATGTTCAGGAGATCTCTGGGCCTGGCGCAGCGCGCCCGCATTAGCATCTAGCCAATCCGAGGCTTCAGCAGGATGTTCAAAGAAATGGGCCTGTCCCCGCAATATAATCCTGAGTTTCGCCGGGTACAGCATTGCATATGGAGCTTGTAGTTTCTGCAGGCGTTTTTTAACTTCAGTGAAGCGCGCCCGGCTCTTCTGGACTGCAGCGGAAAAGTCAGGATAAAATGAGACCCGGGTGCCATTAAACTGAATATTTCTCTTTTCCCTAGCCAGCCTCAGTATTATTTCTCTGTCCCTGTAGTTCAGCAACCGGGCCAGCATCGGGCGGGGGGGATTCCCAGGTGGAAGAGGCCTGGTCGGTACTCTATGAGCCCTCTCAACCGCATATAGGGGGGTAAAAGCATCCTTGCCGAACACATCCGCCATCCATTGCTCCACAAACCGCGTGGGGTCCCGGCCCTCCACCTTCTCCGGTAACCCCACTATGCGCACATTGTTGCGTCTGAGCCTGTTCTCAAAATCTTCTGCTCTCATATCCACTGCCCTGGCCATCCTCGCAGCAGACTGAGCTTCCCTGATCAGCGGGGGTAATTTATCCTCTATGTCACTTATTCTGCTTTCAGCTGCGGTGGTTCTCTCCCTCATCTTTTGCATGTCCTGTCTGATTAGGCAGACCTCCTCCTCCAGGCCCCCAAAGCGAGCCCTCAGACAGTTCACAGAGGCTGTACATTTATTCACAGCCTTCAGTATGGCAGCCAACGTGGGTTGTTCTCCCCCCTCAAGCTCAGGGTCCTCATCTTCCTCCTGTATGTCTGGGCTGCCCTGACTCTGTGCCATCATGGCGCCGGCCCCCAGCATTTCCTCCCCCTCCTCCATGTCACTGTCTCTAATGGCGCCATCATCATCCAGGGGCTGCGCTGCAGGCAAGTCTGCTTTCCCAGCTAGTTTCAGGGCATAGTACCTCATATCTTTGGGGGGCTCTCCGGAGGTCTTCTCAGGGTGTTTGGGCTGTTTACTCACCCCCTCCTTGGCCTTGTCTCCCGTTCGCGCCTTCTGCGCTGATGGTGGAGCGGCGCCATATTGGGGATCCTGCTTCGAGCTCTCTCCCTTCTGTCCTCGGGTCATCATGCCCTCCGATGGCAGCTGAGTGTCGGCCGGGTGTTGAAGGAGTGTTCTCAGGGCTGATCGGCGGAAAAACGAGCAAGTTAGTGTGCCGGAAACCGGATCAATGAAGGATCAAGACGGGAGCTCTGTGAAGACGCGTCTGCTCACATGCCGCGCTGGCCACGCCCCCCCCCATAAAAAAACACTTTAACCAAAAAGTGAGAGAGATGAAAACCCCATTCAGTATAGGTTTTACAGTTATCCTTATCACTACTAGTGACAGCACCCTGCAAGTAGCTGCTAAATCCCAAGTGCCCGAATTAGGCATTTAGGAGTGCCTGAGAGGATTTTATCTGCAGGAAAATCTTTTCTGTTTGCTTATTAATAATTCCATTTTGAACTCTGTCCTGCTGTACAAGCTACGGATAGCAAATTGCATGTACATTGGAAATGACATAGTACAGGGGCGCAAAACAGATGAAGAGTTTTGGCTTAGATCTAAAATTGGATGGCATTTTCCTCAATATTCTTCCATTCATTTAAGTAGATCTAAACCAACTCCAACTGGCAGACATCCATTTTGGTAAAGCACAGTGTAAAATATATAAATTACTTTTCTTTTAAATGAATAAACATGAGGATAATAGTGGACCGTGCAATGTGCATCAGCATAGTCACTTCAATGGGGGTACATGTAACAGAATGACAACACAGGAGTACAGTTGGAGACCTAGACAGAGCTTTGCCACATCCTGCAGTAAGATGTGCCTGTAAAATGACAAGAGCAAGACCAACTAGGATTTTAATAAACACTGCATATTTAAAAAGCCTGCGGTTAAATAAACCCTCCCAACCTCCCTGCCCATATTCCCATACTGTGGTTTCTGCCAGGACCAGGAAAGACCTACCTATTGCTGTTGAGAAGCAAGAAGTGTTTTTTAGAAAAGGTATGGAGTAAAAATTTCCCAATATTTTTCCTTCTTGTTCTTCAACGGTCATAGTTAGATTTTCCATTTGCGGGATCTCTGAAATTCAGGTGAGCTATTGTGTCTTGTCTGGTGGATTAGGACTTTTCCACAGTGCTGGAATGCATGCCTCCACTGCATTAAGGAGATGTTTGAGTAGTGAATTTTTGTATCACTTGATAGAAAGCAAGGTGTCATGCAGCAGAAAAGCAGCTGGGTTTCCAATGAGAAATACTCCAGTGATAGTTTTGATCATCTGCTCCACCATTATCCAGAATTCTTTCAATTTGTTAAATTCCCGGAAAATATGAAGCAGGGTCTCCTCATATTCCAGACACCTCCAACAGGAGCGTGAAACCTGGGGAAACATACGGTGTAGCACCACTGGTGTCAGGTACCAACATGTCAAGAGCTTGGTACCCCTTCCTGGTATCTACTGGCAAGAGAGGTCTTGTGGGAAAAGAGCAATATCCTTTCTTTTGTTTTTGGAGAAAAAGTTATGTACGGGTCTCCCATTGTTGTAGGAAAAGGAGCTCTTGTGGGGCAACTAGGGCAATCAAAGAAGTATAAAAAAAGGTGACAGCGATTGTCAGATAGGCTTATCAGTTAAGCAAGCTTGTTCGAAGAAGGAAGGCTCCCACATGGAGCAGAAGTAGACGCCCAATTGAACTAAGTGGGAAAAAATCCAGGTCTTGCAAGAAAGTGAGGTCCAAGTCTTTGATTGTTGGAAGAGTCGAAAAGACCCTCTGTGTTACAATGCCAAAAAATGTGGGTCCATATTTTCGGTTGTCCCCAGAAAAGTAATAGAGGGGAAATCTTCCAATGGTAATACTGGTTCTGGTGACCCGGAAGCCCCCCGAAGAAATTCCTTTATTTTCCAGGAAAACTAAAATCTGACTGGGGTTATCACCTTCCCTTGCTCTATCCAAAATAGAAATACAAGTTTTGCTTCGATTTCTTGTAAATAAAAAATAAATAAATAAAGTTTTTCCTATAGTTCTACTTTAAAGGAGTTGTAAAGGTAATTATTTCCCCTAAATAGCTTCCTTTACCTTAGTGCAGTCCTCCTTCACTTACCTCATCCTTCCATTTTGCTTTTAAATGTCCTTATTTCTTCTGAGAAACGCTCACTTCCTGTTTTTCTGTCTGTAACTCACCACCGTAATGCAAGGCTTTTTCCCTGGTGTGGAGAAAGCCTCTTGAGGGGGGGGGGCGAGCAGGAGGGTCAGGACATTCTCTACTTAGCAGATAGGGAAAGGAGCTGTGTGTTAGTAGGCGTCCTGACACTCCTGCTCGCCCCCTCAAGAGGCATTCTCCACACCAGGGCATTACGGCGGTGAGTTACAGACAGAAGAACAGGAAGTGAGCTGTTCTCTGAAGAAATAAGAAGGATGAGGAAAGTGAAGAAGAACTGCACTAAGGTAAAAGGAAACTATTTAGGGAAAAAAAAGTTTTCCTTTACAACCCCTTTAAGCATCCTTCAGCATCCAGTTAAGGATGTTAGGTCAGAAGATGAAGTTTACGTATAGCCAACATTTTTGAGTGGGGTGGGGTTAGCACCATTTGTAGATTCACCCTCTGTATACAGTATTTCCTGATACAGAAAAGTATGGGAAATTCAACAGTTCAGAGATGTCACTAGCGTTAGTGTTAAATATTCCAATGAATTGAAGACATTAGTTCTAGCAAAAACTTTCTAAGACAAGACCCCCCTCACTTTGAAGAGATTTCCTCTCAATTTCTGTTGAGTCTTTAGGGCAGACACTTTAGGAAAACACAGAAAGCAAAATGAATAAATATATAAAATTGACAGAGGGTTTTACCATTTTTAACTTGACCTAAAACAAAACAAAAAAACAAAAAAACTTTATTCAATTTTGGAGGGTGGATGCCATGGGTGTAGTGGTTTACAAAAGCATTCAGAGTTGTTTTGGAAATCATGTCTTTTCAAGAACCAAATAAATTACAAAAAGTCGTTTTGTGTGAAATATTGTTCCAAGTTTGGAAATTGTTAGGGCCCTTTCACACGTAAGGATCCCGTGAGGATCTGTTCCTTTAACACCCGCTTGCTCAGCGGGGATCACTCCGTTGATCCCTGCTGAGTCGGCAGATGACAGGGCGGTCCCCGCACACTGTGCAGGGACCACCCTGTCAGATCTCTGCTCTTCTCTATGGGGGGGGTTGGATGAACATGGACCGTCTGTCCATGTTCATCCGATCCGCAGATGGATGGAAAAAATAACTCTTTACTTTACATAAATCCATAGAGGAGGTCAATGTAAATACCATCAAATATGGCAGAGTTACCTTCACTGACTCAGTATAATTTTCTCTTTTATTTCACCCATGAAAAAAAAAACAACATCTGCTATATATTGTATACACGCACTAATAAATAGGACTTTGTATTATATATTAATTATCCCCTAAAGACCTACTACTAAGTACCTTACAAATCCCCTTGGAATTAATTATGGGAATGTTGTATCATTTGGATTCTTAAGGCTTCTCGTTATGTGGTGTAATGCTTTTATAAATTAGCTTGCTTTAAGACCATGAAATAATTACACTCAGGGAATGCCACCAGAAAACACTCTATTTTCTCTGATATCAGCAACATACTTATCCCTTTAATGTTGACACGTACATGCATAACCTGGCAACCCTTAGGTATACTATTTACTTCAATTAAAGCTTTCTCCATAATGAATTCCTACACCTATCTCCTATATGTATTCTACAAACGTGACTGTTCTTTAGTCGCTGCTCAGCGTCCCTATTACTTGAACGACGATAACGTTCTATAATTTAGGGTACAAGCTCATTAGATTAAAAAAGTGAGTGGGATGGGATGGAAATGCTTGGTTTTATTTTTAGTACACGCCCCACACTATGAAAGGCCGCCTGCAGGTTGGCCTTGTGTAGTGTAGAGAGAGAAAGAGAAAGAGTCATTTTTTCTAGGTAGATAGAGCAGGCTGGCTAGTCAGTTAAAATTACAGGGCCAGATTCACGTAGGAGCGCGTATCTTTGTGCGGGCGTAACGTATCCTATTTATTTTACGCCTCTGCAACTTTTACAGGCAAGTGCTGTATTCACAAAGCACTTGCTCTGTAAGTTGCTTCGGCGTAGCGTAAATGGGCCGGCGTATCCGCCCGCAATTCAAATTAGCAGGTAGGGGGCGTGTTGTATTAAAATAAATGGTGACCCGACTTAAATGACGCGCCGAACGAACTGCAAATCACGTCGCAAATAGTCAATGAAAACGACGTGAACGTAACTTACGCCCAGCCCCATTCTGAATCGGCTTACGCAAACGACGTAAAATTAAAAAATTGGCTGCGCCATCTTTTTGTTGAAATAACTTTACGCCTGAAAAAAGCCTTACGTAAATGGCGTATCTTACTGCGATGGCCGGGCGTACGTTCGTGAATCGGCTTATCTAGCTAATTTACATATTCAACCCGTAAATCGACGGAAGCACCACCTAGCGGACAGCGTAAATATGCAGCTAAGATACGACGGCGTAATACAATTACGCCGCTCGTATCTTAGCTTAATCCCGGCGTATCTTGTTTTCTGAATACAGAAAAAAGATACACGGCGCATTTTAGAAGTTACGCGGCGTATCTCGAGATACACCGTCGGAACTCTTGATGAATCTGGCCCACAGTGTGTAGAGGATATATATATGCATCCCAGGTGTTGTATATATATTTATACACTGTATAGTTTAGCTAGATCAGCTCTTCCTAATTTTCTGACAGGCAGGTGATTGTGCTAGCTGCAGTATTCTAACGTGGTGTACTGTCTGTGTCCTCTGCAGTGTGCACCTAAAGATACGTGGTGTGTGTACTGTCTGTGTCTGTGCTATTTTTCTCAATGATTTTCATCCATATTGCAGGGACCAGACATTACATTAAAGCCACAAGCAGTTTTAAATTACTTTTTTCTTATAGTAATCTCATTTTGTGCAGGGACAGTTCTAAACACGTGCCACTACACAGGCATACTATAGACACCCAGCAGGTACGATATTTAATGGAATTTTTCTTTTCTTTTTTTTTTCCACTTTAAACATTAAAATTAATGCTTCAGAAAAAACAACCGTTTTTAAAACTTTTTTTCCATTGATACATGTTCCTTGGGGCAAGACCCGGGTTCTCAAAGACGTTTTACGACAATAACTTGCATATTAGGCTTTAAAATGAGCACTATTAAATTCGAACGTTCGAGTCCCATAGACGTCAATGGGGTTCTAAATGTTCGCGCGACGGTCCGTTCGAAGGTTCTGGTGCCAACCGAACAGGGGGTGTGTGCTCATCCCTATTGTTAAATATCTGTTAATTTATATATGGCTGACAAGTTGAGAATAGTATTGTGGAACACTAGAAGTTTAAGGCTGGGTTCACACCTATGCGAATTGCATGCGGCTTACACTGCATGCAATTCGCATGACATTTTAAAATACGCTTTATTTGAATGAGGCTGGTTCACATATCTGTGGTGCATTCGCACTCCGCATTGCCTAAAAAACGTGTGCATTTTCTAGGCAGTGCAGTCCGGCTCAGGTACGAATTCAGGCCCATTATCTTTTATGGGAACGCATTCGATTCGCAGTTGTGTTCCGTTGTGAACAGGATAAAATCCTGACCTGATCCAGATGTAAAACTGATCTGATACTGATACAATCCTGATCAAAAACTGACATGAAATGCTGAACAACTGATGGTCTGTGAACCCAGCCTAAAGCATAACTTAACTACCCCCTACACCCAAATCCTCTCTTACCTTTTATCATGGGGTAATTTCAAAACATACACTCACCTGTCCAGGGATATAGTTGCAGTAATCTGCGTGCGTGTCCAACACCGCCATTTTGGTCATCTGCATTTTTTGGGTCTAGGCAGCCAAGTCTCCAATGATGCGGCAGCTCCACCCCCAGCTGTTCTATGTTTGGGTTCCTGTAACCTTCTTGGATACGTTTTTGGTGTTTCCCTGGGTTAAACAACAAACTTCCTGAGAAAAAAAAAAAAGGGGGGGGGGGGCAGGTTGGCAGAAGCATAGAGCAAATCTTTATCTGCAGAGTTTTTCTTTAAACTGCAAGTTGAAGTGATCTTCAACTTGCAGTTTGTAAGGTTTATGTTTGTTAGACTCTATTGCAAGGGTGTCAAACTCAATTTCATTGTGGGACGCATCAGCAATATGATTGCCCTCAAAAGGACCGGTTGTAGATGTAAGGTAAGATGTCCAGGCACCATCAGAAGTTGAGTCCCCCACTCTCCCTTACATCACAGTGCACCCCTATTTTCTTCTGCTTGAAAGCAGAAAGTAAGGGTCTGGACTCTGCAGGAGGACCAGAGGAGGGATGGAGCTCTCCGGCAGCTGCAGAAGAGGCATGAGGGCCACATTAAAAAATGCCTGGAGGGCCAGATTCAGCGCACGGGCTGTGTGTTTGACACCTGTGCTCTAATGTATCTTCTCTAACCATTCCAGTACACTGATGCAAGCCCTGTTCTTTGATACGCCTTACATGCACCCCTTTAGAGACTTCAGGCCAGACAATTTACATGATTACAATTTACTGAAGTAGTTAAATGCAACACACAGACACTTCTCAAAGAAATCTTCTTCACACTTCCCTGTACAAAGTTCTCTATAGATGACAAAGTCCATAAAAGCAATCCTTTCCAAGGGAAGAGTCCATATTTGGCAGTAGATCCACAAGAGGTAGTAATAATCCACTAAATGGTTCCAGTAAAAAGGTAGAACTCGTCTACATAAGTGCACAGGCCCCAGACTCCACTGGAAAGCCCAACTGGGCTCTGCCCACAAGGGGCAGCTCAGACCGACAGCATAACAGTCTTTTCCTAACCAACCTCTCAGGGATTTGATGAGCCCCTATTTATATGGTATGGCTTGGCAAAGGCATTTTCAAGCTGTAAAAAAAAAAAAAAAAAAAAAAAAAAGAAATCCAAGGGCCAGCGTGTTCCGAGGACCGGCATTAGAGCTGTAAAAACATCTGATGCTGGTAAAAGCGGCTAAACGCGGTTTAACGATGAATACAGCCGTGTTAAGCATTTTTTTTTTTTAACATGAGAGCCCATTTATTTGAATAGAAGTCACACCACAGGTCGGATTCACGATGATCCGACTTGCGGCGCAGCTTAAGGAACTGAGGATTTTGAAGGGAAACCCTCGCCAAAAAAAAAAAAAAAGCTGGCGTGGGGTTACCACCAAGAACATATTTTAAAGTTGCAAAAAATTTTGCGTGGTGTCCTCCCAAAATCCATACCAGATCCTTATGTGAGCATGCAGCCCAGCAGGTCAGGAAAAGGAGAGGGGTCGATTTAGGCCCTGGACCATATATGGCCACATGCTCTCAACATGGGAGGGTGGGTGCTTTGGGGCAGGGAGGGCCATGCGCCTCCCACCTTAAAGCACCTTGTCCCCATGTTGATGAGGACAAGGGCCTCTTGCCGACAACCCTGGTCGGTGGCTGTCAGGGTCTGTGGGCAGGGGACTCATCAGCATCTGGAGGCCCCCTTTAACAAGGGGCCCCCAGATCCTATGTGAATGAGTATGGGGTACATTGTACTCCTACCCAATCAACTGAAAAAAGTGTCAAAAATAAAAACAGTACACAGCTTTTTGACAAAGCAATTTATTAAAGCAGCTCTGGCATCTCTTCTCCTTCTGATTTATTCTCCCTTCAGTGATGTCTACATTCTACGGTTCTTCTCCCTCCGCTGAGGTCTTCTCCCTTTGCCGGTTCTCCTCTCTCCGCTGTCTTCTGCCGCTGTTCTTCCTCCAATTTTCTCCCAACGCTCTTTCCCACTGTAATGCTGGGTCTGCCGTGTGCTACCAGCAGAGGGAGAAGACAGCAGAGAGAGGAGGATGCACCCCTCCATGTTATGGGCATGTGGCCAGGTATGGTCTGGGAGGGGGGGGTGCCACTCGCTCGTCCTACCACCCTTTCCTGACCTGCCGGGCTGCGTGCTCATATAAGGGTCTGGTAAGGAATTTGGCATGGGGCCATGGCTTGGGGGTTCCCCCAAAAATCTATACCAGACCCACGCCTGTTTTTGTTTTCATTTTGACGAGGGTTCCCCTTCAAGATCCTCAGTGCACAAGCGGCACCGCAAGTATAACTTCAAATCAAATCATATCAATGGGCTCTCATAGGAAACCATTGATTTTGAATAGAGGCAGAGAAACACTGCGGCTAAACGTGCATTAACGCCAATGCTAAAAGCTACTCAAAACAAGTTTTTACAGATGCATTTTTTTGGCGTTGGCAGTTGCTTTGCAGATAATTTTTTCTAACTTCCTGTCTGCATGAGGCCTTAAAGAGGAAGTAAACCCTGATGGGTTTTACTTCCTCTTAATTTCCCTGCAAAGGTAAAGCATAATGGGCTACTATGCATTGCATAGTAGCCCATTATGTGTCACTTACCTGAAAATGAAGCCTGCGATGTCACCGATGTCTCCGCTGGCGGAAGCGTCCATCTGCAGCCCTCTTCCTTCCAGGGCCGTGAACTCCAGCTCTGACTGGCCGGAGTCCCGTGACGTCACTCCCGCGCATGCGCACAGGAGCCGCCAGTCAAAGCATGACCCCCCTTAGATACGGCACAATCGTGCCCGATCTTAAAAGTGCATGCACCGAAGACATCAGCGCATGGGTATATTGGAAATATCTCCTAAACAGCGCCTTAATATAGGCTTACCTGTAGGTAAAAGTGGTTGTATAGAGTTTACAACCACTTTAAGGCTCTTACACAATGTCCTTTTCTGACAAATTCTGATTTCTCGGCGGGATTGATCTATTGATCGATCTATTGATCCCTGCTGAGCCGGCGGATGACAGGTCCATCTCCGCTCACTGTGCAGGAATGGACCTGTTAGAGCCCTGCTCTCCTCTATGGGGGATCGTATGAAAATGGACCGCTTGTAATTTTTTATCTGATCCGATCCGCCAGACGGATAGAAAATGGAAAATTGTATACTCACCTTTCCGTAATTTTCCTTTCCTGACGCATCTTCATGGCAGCACACACTGGGTTGTGACTCCGCCCCCACAACCTGACAGGATTGGTTAGCTATAAATTTGAAGGGGAGACACCCCGCACCATTCTCTGTATATATCATCATAAAACAGCAGGGTGGGCATCTGTGTGCTGCCATGAAGATGCGTCAGGAAAGGAAAATTACGAAAAGGTGAGTATACAATTTTCCCATTTTCCTGACGCATTCATGGCAGCACACACTGGGAAATAACTCGCCAGTCGGGAGGGTGCAAGAAAACAGTAATATTTATTCTTTATAGCGCTGAGGAATTGGCTCTAAGAACAGATCTGCCGGAGTCGACGGTAGCCAGGAGAGCAGAATTCACTCTGTAGTGAGAAATGAAGATGTGTTGGGTAGACCAAGTTGCTGTTCTGCCTATGGTTTCCGGTGAAGTCCCGCAATATGCTGCCCAAGAAGTGGCCTCTGCCCCTGTCAAATGAGCCCTAATGCCCTCTAGGAGTCGTAAGTTGCTGGATGGAATAGGTCTCTTTGATAGCTTTAACAACCAAGAGGTAATGGTACGGGAGGTAGCTGGCTGACCTCGTCTGTTCCCGTGTGGGATAATCAAGAGAGAATCCGTCTTCCTGAGATGTAGCTGTGACGTAACTGGAGATGGTAGACTTGACATCCTAGTCATGGGACTCGCCCCTCTCATTAGTAAAAGACGGAAGGACGATGTCCTGGTTATAATGAAAGGAGGAAGTTACCCTTGGATAAAAATGGTCTGAGGGCTTCAGAACCACTCTGTCAGGGAAGAACACTAAATAGGGGTTCCGTAGCCATAAGTGCTGTATCTCCGACGCCCTCTTAACTGAGGTGATAGCAATACGGGAAGCCATCTTCAGAGCTAGGTTCCACGGTGACCGGTGAGACTAAGTTGAATGGAGAAAAAGGTGGATTGGACAGGGCCCCGAGTACTACACAGAGATCCCCTGTTGGAAAGGCTGGCCTCCTAGGTGGTCTGATCTTACGTAGGCCCTGAGGAACAGAGTGACTGGATGATGAAGAGCCCATCTAGTACCCGTCATGGCTGAAAGGGCTGATACTTCAGGGTACCCGAGCCCGGGCCCTTGTTAAGCCCTGACTGAAGAAATTCAAGAATTTGAGATGGGATTCCAATCTCTTTGCTGCGATGACACGAACCTCTCCCAGATCCTAGTATAGGTGACATCAGTGGAGCTCCTTAGAGCTTGTACTAAGGTTGATATTACCTCCTGAGAGTATCTTAGTTCCCCTAACCTAGCCCTCTCCGCTTCAAAGCTGGCAAATGCAGCTTCTCTGGGCTGGATGGAAGAATTGCCTCTGATGTATGAGATCCCAGGTTACTGGAAGATGTATTGGAGGCCGCGTACCTAGCTGTAGCGGGGTCGTAAACCATGGCCTCCTCAGCCAGAATGGTATTAGTACAATAACCGTGGCTGAGGACTTCCGAAGTCGGGACAGGAATCTTGTAATCCGAGAAGTTGGAAGAAAAATGTACCCTAGCTCGCAGCTCCATGGAAGAACTAGGCAGTTTGTCCCTTCAGGTAATGGAAAGTGGGCTCTGGACAGGAACCTCTGACACTTGGAGTTCTTTGGCGTGGCCGCTAGGTCGACTTCTGGTACTCCACAAGTTTTCGTAAGATTGGAGAATACCTGTTGGTTCAGGGACCATTCGTTGTTTGAAAGTGTCTCTCGGCTTAGGTAGTTGGCCAACGAATTCTGTGTTGCTGGGACGTATACTCCCCACAGATCTAACAGGTGCACTTGTGCCCCTTCCATTATGGGCGAACTTCCTCCTGAAGCGTGCGACTCCTGATGCCCCCTGTCTCTGGATACATGACACCGCTACTTGTTGTCCATCCTGATCAGGACACTCTTCCTCTCTAGAAGAGGTGCAATGGCCAGGAGGGCCTGAAAGGCTGCTCTGAGCTCTAAAATATTTGACACTATGCCCTGAGCCCGAAAGTGCCACTGTCCCTGGGCTACTCAGTCTAGATAGTGTGGACCCCATCACCCCTGGCTGGCATCCGATGTTACTACTTCTGGACTTGGGGGAACTTTTGGAATGGACTCCCTGAGGTTGGACGAGTGTGTCCACCACCATACTAATTGCTTTACCAAAGTTCGGGATGTGATTGGTTTGGAGTATTGATGTTCTATTCCACTGCCTGAGAAAGGAGTTCTGTAAGACTCGCATGTGCCACTGTATCAAGGGTATGGATGCGGACATGGACCCCAGGATACTGAGGCAGGCTCTGACAGTTAGACGTCTGGATGATAGCAGATTCTGTATCTTCTGGAGCAAGGGCTTCAGCCTCTCTTGAGGGAGTTGCACCCGGTACAACCTGGTATTTTATTCTGCCCCTAGGAACACCCTAACTTGCCGAATGCTCTGGGTGCTGAGGTGATGCCGAATGGGGGGCACCAAAATTGGAAATGGGATTGATCGATTGAGAACCGAAGGGACCTCTGGAAGTTAAGATGAACTGGGATGTGAAGGTAAACGTCCGAAAAATCTAGAGATAGCATCCAGTCTCCCACGTCCACTGACAACAAAATGAACTGAAGGCTTTTCCAATCTGAGGGCCTCTATTTTGATCGTCTGTTGAACTTCTTTAGGTCCAAGACTGGACGTAGATCCCCGTTTTTTTTTTTTTTTATATCAGAAATAAAGGAGAATAAAACCCCCTCCCTTTCTGGTGCGGAAGTACTTGGTAGGCTGGAATGTGTTCCCTGGCAATGTGCCCATGAATTTCCAATTGTGACCGGTCTTGATAGAGGATAGTGTCCATGGATCTGTTATACGAGTCACACACATGAGAGAATCTCTTGAGTCTGGTGCTCACCTGAGCTGGGTGGGCAGACGGACCCTCAAAAAGGACTTCTGCTGTTCCCCAGCTGTGATTGGCTTACTGTATCTACATGAAGGAGGGTCGAGTCTTCCAGTCCCTCCTAAATTCCCTGCCGGGGCGGTAGGATCTAACATCCCTGTATTTGACAGGAAGATCACGCCTGTAAGCGGGGCCCTTCTGGGGCTCTGGTTTCCTATCAGCCCGGACTTTCCCCCGGTAACCTTGGAGATGGCCGAGTCCATCTTTGTGCCGAATACACTTGAGCCGCCATATGGAATTTTGCACCAGTTGATTTTGACGCTGCCTTCGCTATCCAGGGTCTCAGCCATAAGGCTCTTCCCAGCCATGAAGTCGCCCCCTCAGGAGCCGTAAGCCAACTTAATTTTCCTGCAGGGAGGAGAATATCTTCCCCTGGTCGGCTCCTTCTAGAATGGAATTCTCAACATTAGCCGCCCATGCAGCGATAGTTTTAGCGACTGCCGCCATGGTGATAGCCGGCCTACAAGCGTCTCCTGTCGTGGAGCAGGCTTTCTTCAGTTCTATATTGATTTTACAATCAAGAGCGTCCCGGAAGGTAACTGCGTCTTCAATCGGTAGAGAAACGTCTCTAGCGAGTCGCATTAAAGATGAATCCACCGTAGTTGCATTGATCAAAAGAATTGATCTTAGAATCCCACAAGGGGTACAATCTGCAAACTTGTTGCTCATACTGGTCCGCTTATGCGATCCCCCCACTTATCCTTTATGAGGTTTTCCAGCTCTTTGATGAAGGGAAATGATTCAGGACCCCCTTTTCAGCACCAGGAAATATTTCTGAACCTTCAGAAGTTCTGCCATAACCTCCTCCCAGCCGATCGCTTCCTTGACTGAATGGGCTGACTGAATGGGCAAATGGTTCAACTAAAAAGATACAGTCCGACGCCTGCTCACACTCCTCATTCTTAGAGAGGGTTACTGCAGCCTGGCGTAACGGCCGGGCGATGTGCTTGGGGAAGGATCGCCCACATATGATCCCTGTGGCGATTCTCCTAGGAGTTCAGTATCTACTCTGGCCTCTGAATCCTTGGTTACTTCAATGAAGCATGAGCGGCAGGCCAATTCCCCTTGCAAGGCTGGCGCCCCGCATATTTGGCAAACATTTGGGTAAGATAGCTCTGTCTGGGATGAAGGTAATCGTCTGCGGTGGGACCGACTATGACGGGAGTGGCTGTGACGCGAGCGGCTATGCCTTGATTGAAGAAATCAAGAGGGTAACCTTGAGCGACTTCTTGCGCCTTCTGCCGGAAGCATGGCTGGAATCTCCCTCTGTGCCGCAAACTTGCGTCTCTTGACCCGATAGGGCTACCAAATCTGTAGCGTTAGTGGCCAGGCTCTCTTTTTTGTCTCCCCTCTACTTACCACCTTCTGGACGGCCTCTATACCTGGTCAGCTGACGGTGGTCTGCGAGGGCAGTGGCCCCCATGAGGATAGCAGAGAGACAGCCCGAAAAGGTGGGAAAAAAAGAGAGAAGGGAAAACATTACAATATGTTCCCCCCCCAACATTTCTATTTATTAAATTAATATAATAATTTTATATACATATATCTATCCTTTTTTTTTTTGGTTATATTAATTGTTTAATTAGGGATATACTTTCTCCTATGGTATGTTATAAATTAATATATAAATGTATTAGATCTTCTATCCTATATGTTCTTCCTTTTTTTTTTTTTGTGTGTGTAATCAATTAGCCCAGGCTGATCTGGGACATGCCTGCACACACCTGGTGCAATCTTCACTCTGAGTAGAGCAGAGCAGCAGGGCGGCAGCCAGAACTACAGAGCAATAGGACTGTTTCTTTTTTTTTTTTTTTTTTAATGACGCGCGCATGCTCAGAAGCGCCCCGCTCGCCCGGCTCCATTTTGGAAGAGGGCAGAGGAGACAGGCGGCGTCATCACTGAGCTGCGCGCATGTGCAGAGCGCCAAGGGGTACGCAGCGGTGACCCCGAGAGTATGGGGTGTCAGAGGAACCACAGGGCTCAGCAGAGCTGAGAAAAAAACAACAGGCAGACAAAGGTACAAAACGGACTAACCTTAGGTGGTAAATGTAATGATACAAATACCTTTGTGGAAGCACACACTGCACTGGAAGGAAAGACAGAGCGAAAGTGGGGGCCACTGCGAGATTTGAAGCTTCTTTAAAGCTTGTTACAGATGCCAGTATAATTCCAGAGCCCCTGAGACCACCAGAACGGGGTTCCCACCATAAAGCTCATTTAGAGACTGTACAGGAGGGACTTCCAAACAGAAGAGGCTGAACCTGCTGGGGCAAATGGCGGTAAGAGGCATGCTTTTTGCTTGTTCATCCAATCTGTCAGGTGAGGATAAAAAAAAGAGAATGGTGCGGGGCGTCTCCCCTTCAAATTTATAGCTAACCAATCCTGTCAGGTTGTGGGGGCGGAGTCACAACCCAGTGTGTGCTGCCATGAATGCGTCAGGAAAATAGGTTTTTAATCCATCTGCATTTAGCAGACGGATGCTCTATGGAGTGACAGCGGTGACATGTTCGCTGACATCTGTCGCTCCCATAGAGGTGAATGGTGGGTCCGTTCAGGACCGCCTGAAAAACTGACAGGTGGACCTGAATGGTCCAAACGTGTGAAAGGGGCCTTAGACCCACTAGCTCAGCAGATCAACTAAGGACAACAGTTGCAACAAGATACATTGTAACATTTAGGCTCTACACATAAGCACAGTTGACACAAACAAAGCTGACGTTCAACCCTTTAACCACTTAAGACCCGGACCAATACGCTGGTAAATGACCCAAGGTGTTTTTGCGATTCGGCACTGCGTCGCTTTAACAGACAATTGCGCGGTCGTGCGACGTGGATCCCAAACAAAATTTGCGTCCTTTTCTTCCCACAAATAGAGCTTTCTTTTGGTGGTATTTGATCACCTCTGCGATTTTTATTTTTTGCGCTATATACAAAAATAGAGCGACATTTTTTTAAAAAAAAACACAATTTTTTACTTTTTGTTAAAAAAAAAATCAAATAAACTAAATTTTAGTCAAACATTTAGCCCAAAATTTATTTTAGTAAAAAAAAAAAGCAATAAAAAAAAAATAGCTACCTAGCGGGAACAGCGACACTAATACAGCGATCAGAAAAATTATCGCTTAGTGCTTAACGCTGGCAATAGGGAGTGAAAGGGTTAACTAGGGCGGTGATCAGGGGGTTAAAACTTTATTAGGGGGGGTGGGGGGGCTATCCTGAACCTAACACTAACTGACTTTTACACTGCCTGTCACACTGACACTAAATGCAGTGATTAGATCACTGCATTCAGTGACACTGTGACAGGGGGGGTGGGGGGGCAGATCGCAAGGGGTTAAGTATGCCTATGTGTGTGTATGTCAGTGTAGTGTTAGTGCACACTTACTGTGAGGTGTTCCTCTCATCGCAGCGGTTGGAAATACCGCTGCGATGAGAGATTACATCACTTCCCCCTTCCTGTGTAAACACAGGAGGAGGAAGTGACAGGGCGGGAGAGCGCAGGTATTGGCTGGGAGCGATCGCGGGGGGGCGGGCAAACACGGACATCCGCCCGCTCGTCCCGGATCGCTCCTGGAGACACGGGGACCGCCGCACGCCGCGGAGGGGGTCCCGATCGGACCCCCGACCCGCTACTGGGCGAGGACGTAAATTTACGCCCTTGTGCCCAGCCGTGCCATTCTGTGGCCGTAAATGTGCGTGCGGAGGTCCTTAAGTGGTTAAAAACACATGCTTTATAAATTAGTCCTGACAAATAGAAGATTTTGGAAGTGCCCTGATAAGAAAATATACCCCTTCTTTTTTCGAAACGCATGGTTCCTTATCTTGGGTTCACCTTGTACTGGGCTTCTCTGACCTGCCTGGGATTGGTCATGGCTCCCTAAAACACCCCAGGCAGCTCCACCTCTCATCCCCTCCTCTCTTTCCAGAACGCTCTGGAAAGAAGAGGGAGGTCTCTGTGATGCTGCCTGTGAGTGACCAGTTGCTACCCTGAGCCACTCCCAGCCCAGCCTCGACCAATACAAACAGGCCTGGCTACCAGCCAGGCCTGCCTAAATTTGCCTACCCTGCACAAAAATCCTGCCTCTAGCAGCTACCTACCTCGAGGGTGCTACACAAGTATATGCTTTTTTTTTTTTTTCTGGACTGTAATTAAAAGCCACATATATTGTAAGTGTGAGGAAACTGACTGCAGAAACATTTTTTAGGTATAGTTTAAAGAGAATGTACTTAATTGAACAGTTACTTACATTCCCACCTCCCACAGTTTTAAAGGAGGCTATTAAAAGGCTAATGAGACATAAAGAAATAAAGTTATGAACAAACTAAGCCAACTTGTTTTTGGGACCTACTTGTCATTGATGAGACACACCCGAGACATGTCATTCTTTCTGACTGTATAAAGCAATTGCTTTACCAAGTTACTAATCCATATGGAAGTGTTCTTCTTTGCAAGATCTGGATTCTGACTTTAAACTCGCATTCCACTATGAGGATTCTGGGTGCTTTTTATGGAGACACCTCTGTCCCAGATATGTTTACTCTGCTTGCTCCTTATGGTGAAAAGATGATCTGCATTTATGTATTATTCACTAAGACAGTGGTTCTCAACCTTCCTAGTGCTGTGACCCATTGATAACATTTCCCAAGTTGTGGGGACCCCTAACAGTAAAATTATTTTCGTAGCGTGGGTAGTCAGCACCCAAGACAAGTAATTCGCACCCCTAACCCACAGACATTTAGTACTCCCTGAGTCCCTTCCACTCCACATTTTAGGATCTCTCTCCTCCTGATCTGAGAACTGTAGTGAGGACTTGTAATGGCAAATATATAATTACAGGCAATGTTACTCACTGTGTCTCTGGCTTTGTGGTGTCTCACAGCAGTGACCCCTATGCTGAAATCAGGAAATAGGGTCTACTCTGCCCCCATCCATGCCGTGAATTGGGCAGCCGCGTATAGGCTGAGTGGGCGGCCGTGAAAAGGATGGGAGAGCGGTGTGCAATTCAGGAACAGCCCGGGGTTTGGTGACCCCTGGCAAATCATAATTCGACCCCTGAGGGGGTCCCAACCTCCAGGTTGAGAACCACTGCTCTAAGATGATTTTTCCAATCAACATCCAGGTTGATGATTAATGTGACAGTAGTTTGACAGTAATGAAGCCCAACAGGCCCTAAACTAAGTCTTTCTAAACAGAGTGCACCTTCATTGTTCTAAAATTGTTCATTCATGAACACAAATCATTAGATTTCCAGTCAGCTTTTGACACATTTCATATTAGTCCCTTCTAAAAAAGGTTACTCATGCCCCACCCCTTTTTGACAATGTCCTGAGGGGGAGGGTCTTAGTCATGATTACATAGAGTGCCATGGTCCGCAATATAGATCCCTCTTTAGATCAGGGCAGGTCCCCCATAGAATAGGTCCCCCTTTACTTAGTCTTCTTACGTCAACCTTTTTTTCACCTGTATACAGAATAGAATCCCCAGGTTTTCCTGCAGCACCACACTCCAGACTCTCTGGCCTCTCCCCCTGCAAAGAATATATATATAAAATATATATTAAAAAAATGTTTTCCACTCCACGAGTCCTCCTTGCTTCCTCCTCCTCCTTGGCTCATGCTGACTGCCTGTTCTTCGGGTCTTTCCCGTGCTGAGCGGCCACTGCACAGCACAAAAAGTCCCTCCCCCAGACAGTCAACGTTAACGGACACTGTGTGTCGACACCTTGCCAGATTCTTTGGGGGGGGGGGGGTGCATTCCAAATACGGAAAGGTTTCTTCACAGTAAGAGCTGTGAAAATGTGGAATAGACTCCCTCAAAAGATGGTTCTGGCCAGCTTAGTAGATTACTTTAAAAACAAAAGGCACTGGATTTTTTCCTACATGTACATAATATAACTGGGTACTAACATTTAGGCCGGGTTTGCAAATTTAATGCGCGTTTCTCCACATTCAATTCATATAGCAGGAGAATGTGACTGTCTCTCTATGGAGCTAGTTCACATATCTCCGCAGCAGGTCCGGTGCGGTGTGCCGGAAAAACGTGTGCCTTTTAGGTTTGATTTAAGCCCACAATTCGGGCTGAAATCGGACCTGAACTGGTGAACCAGCACGCACCAGACCCCTGCTGTGAGCCGCATGCGGCAGCTGTGTGAGCCTGGCCTTATAGGTAAAGTTGATCCAGGGAATATTCGATTGCCTCTCCAGGGTGATCAGGAAGGCATTTTTTCCCCTGCAGTAGCAAACTGGATCATGTTTTGCCTTCCTTTGGATCAACTGTGGGTATAGGTTTGTGTCTGTGGGATTATATGATTTTTTTTATTTTTTCTCTTTTATTGGTTGAGCTAGATAGACTTGTGTCTTTTTTCAACCTGACTATCTATGTGACTAAGATCCAGCTGAATAAAATAGTCTTAACAGTAAGCATCAAATGACTTTTTTTTTTGATTTTCAAAATAATTTTATTGAAGAGCAGTGCATTACATTTTGAATGCCACCAGGACATCCTGGGGTAGAATGATATACATACATAACAGAATAAAGTATTCAACTTTTAGCAGTGGCGTATCTAGGGTATGGCAGCCATGGCAAGTGCCATGGGCGCCATATGAAGGGGGCGCTATTGAGTGGCTGGGCAGCAAGGCACTTACGAGGGTCTGAGGGTCTCTTCTTTGCTCCTCCCAAGCATAGGCAGGATCAGCCATTTTGCTAATGGACAATGGCAGCGCTATCCCTGCTGAATTAAGCCACAGCCCTCCCCTGTTCTCCCAGGCTGTCTCATTCCATCTGGTCGCGCACCAAGAAGAAGGAGGAAAATCAGTTTCTCACTCTCCTCTGTGAAAACTGAGGCCTTAAGTGATGAAGATTTCATCACTTCCAGTATTGGTTCTGCATTTACCTGGCCCTGGAGGGCAGAGGAGGGATCAGGGGTCGAATAAACCCCAGATTTCTCCATAAAGAGGATATTTCACTACCCAAGGTATCACAAGGGATGATAATTATTAAAAAAATGTTGTTAAGGTTATCTGAAAGATGTGTTTCAAATGTTTTGACAGGGGCGCAGTTTCAGTGCTTGCCATAGGCGCTGATTTCACTAGGTACGCCTCTGACTTTTAGAAAAAAAAAAAATCAATATCAATAATATCCCACTGTACTTTGAACCAAAAATCGCGAGAAAGTAGAATACCCGATAAAAGGTACCTAATATCAACGTCCGTCCCGACACCCCCTATGGGTTCACACTGTGCCGGGGACCAACAAAATTTTTTTAATTCTTCGAGTGTGCCTGTTAAGGGCAAGAATGGACTCCCGACTCCAGAATAACTGAGGCCTCCAGACGTCAAACGTTTGCATGAGTCATTGAAATTCCTGGGAAAAAGTATATGCCAACATGTCTAGCCCAGGGTTCCCATATTGCCTCAAATTTTTTATTGGAGTTTAGTATTGAGCTGACCATTTTCTCTTGGTGCATAATCCAAGAGATTTTCCTCTTGGCCATCAAGACAGAGGAAGAAAAAAAAACTGCGCTAATCTTGTGAAAATAGTGAAGGTGAGCAGCTACAAAAACAATTTGACAAAATTGGAATGTGAACAGTGGATAAAATAAGTAGCGCTATAAAAACACTCTGGTGGTGAGAACCACAATGATATGTGAACAAGTGTCCATGGGCGAAACAAACATCAGGAATACGTCCCAGCGCTATCAGCTTCCATCCAGCACGCAGGCATGGTAGACTTACACTACAGCGCGTGCCTGTGCGTCTGAGGCGCGTGCGTGGTGCGGTGGCGCAGCGCGTGCACGAGCGCGCAGACGGGCGAGCACCCTCTCGGGACCAATCAGAGGCATGACAGGCCTATTTAAACCAGCCCCTGTCTCTGGACGGGTTGCTGGTTTATGGTCAGCTCTGCTTGAAGTCTTGTACTTATCTTGTTGCTCCTTGACCCGGATTTCTTCCCGACTCACCTCTTGCCTGGAAACCTGACCTTGGCTTTTGTCTCTGGATTTGCTGTCTTCTCCAACCCCTGACCTTGGACCGTGACGTGGATTTGTTCCCGTCTCCTAACCTGGAACCTTGGCTCACATCCCTGGACTTGTCTTTGCCTATATCCTGAACCTGGACTTTAACCTGTGGCCCGGATCTGCTTCTGTCAGTCTGCTATCCGCTGAGTTGTGTACCGGAAGTTGCTTCACTTACATCTACGTTGGTGGCCATCCTGCAACTGCACCCCATCTCCGCTGCTACTATCCAGCATCAGTATCCCACCTACCACTCTGCTGGTACTGGTACCTCCTTGTGCCTCTGCCTCCTGTCTCAAGCTCCAGGGGGCAGGCACGCTTGGTCGTAAAGGTGAGCTGTCCTCAGCATCTCGGCCTCGGTGAGTACTTGATTCCTTGATTGTAAGGGACACTCTGCACGGTAACAAAGGAATAAATGGAATACCCTTACCGGAAGGTGTAGATCTGCTTGTCAGCGACAACAGATCCTGAAAGCATGGATAAATTGCACTCCAATCGGCTCAGCTGCAGAAAGGCCAGATGAAGGATTCCTACCAAGGTGTCCTGCTGGTAAGCTTTAATCCTGGACTGGAACCCTTTCTTGGACGGATCAGCACAGGCTGACACTGATAACAATAACCAAGGGGTCTCCTGACCTCCAAGGAATGGTGGAAATACGGGGGTATTCTCTCAGGATAAGCACTTATGGAGTGTGAAAAAAAAGAAAAAAAAAATCGATTCCAAACAGGTCATGCGGAAGGAAGAAAAAACATGCTCCAAATGGTGCAGATAAAAGAGGGATAGGTTTTTATTGACAAAAAAACAAATACATAAATAGTGATCACGATACCATAAAAAGTAAAAACAATATGGGGAGCAGGTGTACCAGGCCCGACGCGTTTCGTCTCAGAGGACTTTAACAGGGGCATCTGTTGAAGTCCTCTGAGACGAAACGCGTCGGGCCTGGTACACCTGCTCCCTATATTGTAAAATTGCCATCTCAAGAAAGACCTCTAGCAGAATATTCCAAAGGTTCTAATATATTCTAACTAGAATTTGGGGTTGTAAAGCCACAGCTTGCTAAAAGCTATTGTAACACCCTGGTGTTTAGGCAGAGTTGCTCCTAAATTTACCTGCCAGGTATAGCTACCTTGGCCCATTGTTAGGGATCAATTGATTTCACTCCAAGTCTGTAATTGCTTTACTTCTCTCTTTTGCCGTTAGGTGGCTGGGTACCTGGTGGCATTAGATAAGAGAAGGGCAATGCAAGGTCAGATTATGGGTATATGGGGTATCCCAACCAATGGGCAGGGTTTTTCTTTAATCCCTTGGCTTGCTGGGAGAACTTATTGTAGGTTCTCCCAGGGACTATTAACAGGTCTGAATCCACGCTGGAACTTTATCCACGCTTGTAAATATGTATGATACCTTTAAGAAGTTGTGCATTGTGGGAATACAAGTAGCGGGAGATATGGACTCCATTGACTCTTAGGAGAAACAGACTACACTTCCCACAATGCCCTGTGTTATTGGAGCATGTGACACCTCCGCACAGACTTATGGGGGAGGTTACTTAAGGAAAGGGAGGGGCTGATCTCGGTCTCTTCTCCCCCAGTTTGGAAAATGTCCAAACTGGGCCCAAAGCGTCAACATTTTGTGTGGCAACCATTATTTTCCAGCACCTCTTGGGCATGGAGTTCACCAGAGCTTCACAGGTTGCCATTGGAGTCCTCTTCCATTCCTTCATGATGACATCTCGGAGCTGGTGGATGTTAGAGACCTTGCGCTCCTCCACCTTCCATTTGAGGATGCCCCACAGTTGCTCAATAGGGTTTCCGTCTGGAGACATGCTTGGCCAGTCCATCACCTTTACTAGACATATGCAGACTGGAATATTTTGTTTAGTTTTTTCGTTTTCGTCTAGAAAATACATTTATTTAGTTACTCCCGAAAATCGTTTTGATTTATTTCGTTTTCGTCGGGAAAGTTTTCGTCCGAAAACAACTATTTTCGATGACTTTGTCGAATTAAACGATGGAAATCGAAAATCGTCGTTCTGAATACAGGGAATATACTTATTCACTGAATTCAGAACAACGATTTTCGATGACTTTGTGAAATTGAAAGACGGAAATTCGACAAAGCATCGAAAATCGTTGGATCTGAACGAAAAGGAAAATAAAGCATTTTTTATGTCGGATCTTTCGGTTTTCGTTCGTTAAAACGATAACGAAAATACCCGATTTTCGGACGAAAATGCATTCCAACGAAAACGAGTGCACATGTCTAACCTTTACCCTCTGCTTCTTTAGCAAGGCAGTGGTCATCTTGGAGGTGTGTTTTGGGTCGTTATGTTAAAATACTGTCCTGCCGCCCAGTCTCCGAAGGTAGGGGATCATGCTCTGCTTTAGTATGTTACAGTACATTGGCATTCATGGTTCCCTCAATGAATTGTAGCTCCCAGTGCCGGCAGCACTCACTCATGCAGCCCCAGACCATGACACTCTCACCACCATGCTTGACATTTGTCTTTGTACCCCTCACCTGGTTATTGCCACACACGCTTGACACCATATGAACCAAATAAGTTTATCTAAGGCCTCGTACACACGATCAAATCTGTCTGCTGGAAACGGTCTGCTAGACCGTTTCAGCAGACAGATTTGATCGTGTGTACAGGCAAACAGACGGATTTGGCCACCCGACAGATTTCAAAGCATGCTTTGAAATCTGTCGGCTGGGAACCCGTCCGCCCGACATGTCTTCTTCTCGCACACGCGCCGAATGGTTTTGACGCATGCGCAGAAGTGTTTTACTTCCTGGTGCGGTGACGTGGCGGCGTCAACGTCACCGCCACGTCACCGACATGTCAGCGCGCTGTCTGCTGGCGGGGATTTTGGTTTGCTCGTGTGTACACGCGAGCAAACCAAAATCCCAGCAGACAGATCTGTTCAAATCGGTCGGTCCGACCGATTTGAACAGACACATTTAATCGTGTGTACGAGGCCTTAGTCTCATCAGAACACAGGACATGGTTCCAGTAATCCATGTCCTTAGTCTGCTTGTCTTCAGCAAACTGCAGGCTTTCTTGTGCATCATCATTAGAAGAGGCTTCCTTCTGGGACGACATCGACATGCAGACCAATTTGATGCAGTGTGTGGCGTATGGTCTGAGCACTGATAGGCTGACCACCCACCCCTTCAACCTCTGCAAAAAATGCTGAAAAACGCTCATATGTAAATTTCCCAAAGGCAACCTCTGGATATGACGCTGAGCACGTTCACTCAACTTGTTTGGTCAACTATGGCGAAGCCTGTTCTGAGTGGAACCTGTCCTGTTAAACCCCTGTATGGTCTTGGTCACCGTGCTGAAGCTCAGTTTCAGGGTCTTGGCAATCTTCTTATAGCCTAGACCATCTTTACGTAGAGCAACAATTCTTATTTTTTTTTCAGATCCTCAGAGTTCTTTGCCATGAGGTGCCATGTTGAACTTCCATGTTGAACTTCCAGTGACCAGTATGAGAGAGTGAGAGCGATAACACCAAATGTAACACACCTGCTCCCCATTCACACTTGAGACCTTGTAACACTAACAAGTCTCATGACACCTGGGAGGGAAAATGGCTAATTGGGCCCAATATGGACATTTTCACTTAGGGCTGTACTCACTTTTGTTGCCAGTGGTTTAGACAATGGCTGCGTGTTGAGTTATTTTGAGGGGACAGCAAATGTACACTGTTATACAAGCTGTACACTCACTACTTTACATTGTAGCAAAGTGTAATTTCTTTAGTGTTGTCACATTAAAAGATATAATAAAATATTTACAAAAATGTGAGGGGTGTACTCACTTTTGTGAGATACTGCATATGTCTGGATATATCCGATACTTGACAAACACGTTTTTGAGGGGAAGCACTGCAGAGTTTTTATTTCATGATTTATGGTATATATCGCCAAAGACTTTGCCAGGTATTATGCCGCGTACACACGATCACTTTTTGTGATGTACAAAACGTCGTTTTATCTCATGAAACAAAACAACGTTTTTCAAACTTAATTTTAAAAAACGATGTTGCATACACACCATCGTTTTCTGAAAATGCTCTTGCAAAGCGCGGTTACGTAAGACACTTTCAACGGCACTCTGTTCCATTGAAGCTCCCGTCTCAAAACTTGCTTCTGAGCATGCGCGGGTTTAAAAACGTCGTTTTAAACGTCGTTTTGCCCACACACGATCATTTTTTGTAAAAACAAAAGACGACATTCTGAAAAACGACATAAAAAATTCAAGCATGTTCGAATTTTTTTTTGGTCGTTTTTTTGAAGACATAAAACAACGTTTTGCCCACACACGATCATTTTAAATGACGTTTTTTAAAACGTCGTTTTGTTTCATCACAAAAAATGACCGTGTGTACGCGGCATTAGTGTTGGACGAATGGTTCAGGCCAAGCAAAAGTTTGTCCCGAACATCGCCTGTTCCCCCGTTCAGAGAACACCTGAATTTGCGGGGCGTTTGGTGGAATAGTTACCTGCCGAACGCCCTACAATGCACTGCGCACCAATGGTCAGGTGCAAGGCTTTGCCAATGAGGGCACAGAGCACTGATTGGACAAAGTCATGATGACTTTGTCCAATCACAGATCAGTGCTCATAGTTCTACCCAGAGCCGTCTTAATAGCATCATGGGCCCCTGGGTAAAGTAATGTTTTGAGGCCCCTACAATGGAGACAGTGCAGGTAAACAGACATCAAGTAGGTAGGAGGCAGACAAGCGGAGCTTCCCCTTTTCCCCAGATTATCCCCCCAGCACTCTGACCCCTCTACACCCCAGATATCTCCCCAGCACTCTGATTCCTCTACACCCTAGATATTCCCCCCAACACTGTAACCATATACCATAAGATAAGGATTGCTACCTCCTATACACCCCAGATCCCCCCTCAGCATTGTTTTCCCCCATACACCCTTGATATCACCCAGCACCATTATTCCATCCATGAAGTACCCCCTGTTCCAGTGGAGACATAGTGCATGTAAACTTTTGCCCTGTGCCCACCTCCAGCACTGCACTCACCTATACCAATCAAGCAGGCAGAGAAGGGAGCATCCCCTCTGGGCATTTCAAGCTTTTCGGTGCAAACAGTGCTGGACAGCTGGGCTCACCATGACACCATTCACAATGCTACTTCTGCAGGTGGGCTCTCAGTGCTGCCGACTCAGCAGCTCCCACTCCAGCCTACCCTGCAGCCTTCGTACCCCAAGCATTCAAGCTGCATGGGGCGGGGGCAGAGCATCACTGGCATTCCCGCCCTGCCCCTCCCTGCTGGCTGTGAAATAGGTATCGTTCTGCACCTCACGGCACACTGCTGTCAGCCTGCCTCCCCTGTGTATGACTCTCGGTGCCATCATGGGACCCCCAAATTTGGGGAGGCATGGGCTCAAGAACCAGCTGTTTTGGGGAAAGTGCAGGGGCCCCATGCAGCTGGGGCCCCTGGGCAATGCCCAGGTGTGTCTTCTCATTAAGACAGCCCTGGTTCTACCCCACACCAAAAAAGGTTGCTTCCCACAAGAAGCTTTTGTAGTGTGCTGTTTGAGTGAAGATAGATAGAGCAGGGCTCATTTTGCTACTAAGAGTAAGTGTTCACTTATTGTGAGTTTAGAGTAAGGTGACCAGATTTTTTAAATGAAATCCGGAGACATATTTTTTCTTTACTAGTAATAGCGGCAATCAGCGACTCTCTGCCCGTTGCCGCCCACCTCACAGCCTCTCAAGTCTTACTCTTTGTGCCCCGGCTACTACTGGATGGGGAGCGGAGGAAGATCACTCCGCCAGGGAAGGCAAGGAGATAAGCAGGTGGCTGGCTGGGATTTGAGCCAAGGCAGAAGAATGTGCGAGTGGAGCTGAATGGACATGCGCCCGAAACTGAAGAAATATTCCCTCCACTCCGACCAGCTAATGATCATCAGAAAGGGGCACAGATAATGGGAAAAATACACCCCCCCCCCCCCCATGCTAGTAGGCACGGCGGAGTGGGTTTGTGTGATTCTATTTTTTTTTATTTTAATTCTCTACTGATTGTCTTTGAAATTGCCCCTGCCCCCTATTAAATCCAATCTGGGGACAAAACCAGGGACAGACTTGGTCCGGGGACAGTGTCCTCAATCAGGGGACTGTCCCCTGAAACTGGGGATGTCTGGTCACCCTAGTTTAGAGTGTTAGTATAGTGCGAGTATAGTGTGTCAGTATAGTGTAGTGCGAGTATAGTGTGCAGTGGCAGTGTGCAGTGGCAGTGCATTCATAAGGGCACACGGGCACAGGCCCCTCTCCTGCCACCCCCTCTATCACCAATAGATCGATTCATACAATGCATGAATCTATCTATGGCTGCAGCTGACACCCCCTATTTAGATGCCCGGCCCCTTTTTGAGCACCTGAATTACAGCGGCGTCAAAAAAGGTAAACAGTGAGCGCCATGCTTGGTACTCGCAGTTCACCCAGCTGTGTTAGAAAAGCGAATGAATATTCGCTTTTCTAACACTGAACCAAAATTTTGAGCACCAGCCTAGGCTGTAGCCGGGCGGACGAAGATGGCCACCGCTCCGGAAGCTAGGCCGAAGCCGCAGCCTTTCCTATGGCCGAGGCAGCAGCGGAACTCCACGTCTCACGTGGTGTGCCGATCCACATATGGTGACCCGTTCGGATCACGGATCATTTGCGATCCGCTGCACTGCTAGTACCGATCAAAAGAATTTTGATCGATCAAAAAAAAAATGTATTATTAATCAAGGAATTAATCGTTAATTTCCGCAGCCCTAATATATATTTTATTATTTTACTGTTACATATTATAAATGAACCCCTTATAGTAGTGACTATCTGCTCTTTTTGTATTATAAAAGGGCAAATTTTAGCTTTTCGACAGATGATACAAAAAAAAAAAAAAAAAAGCATGCTGCTGCTACATGTCTTAGGCCTGGTTCACATCTATGTGTTTTTTTTTTGCAGAAACGCACTACAGTTCATTTAAAGTGGGGTTCCACCCACAATTTTTATTTTTTTAAAGTCATCAGCTACAAACACTGGTAGCTGCTGACTTTTAATAAGGACACTT
This sequence comes from Rana kukunoris, assembly GCA_029574335.1. Classification (NCBI taxonomy): domain Eukaryota; kingdom Metazoa; phylum Chordata; class Amphibia; order Anura; family Ranidae; genus Rana; species Rana kukunoris. The sequence continues at coordinate 81,796,676 of CM056049.1, forward strand.
ACCTGTCCTAGGCGCCCGCAATGCCAGCACCCTGAGGCCAATCCAGATTCCTGAGGATCCGCAACATAATTATGAGGGAAGCCTTGCGGCTTCAGGATTACTGCATATGCCGCGAGATGGCAGTTTCGATAGGATGGGGGGCTTTCTATGATACACAAGTGTGGATATACAGTTAAATTTGCAGAGGAGATTAATGGACGAAGACCTGCGTGACAGGGGGATGTGGGTGGTGGGAACTTAATAGTAACTGATTTCTGGTGTCTTTTTTCTGGGGGTGGAACTGTATATTCCATGGGATGGGGAGGGGGGAGGGCCTTTTTTCAGTCGCGGGTGATTTGGAAAGGGGGTTTATTCAACGCAAAACGGTGCTTTTTTTGGTTTAATAGACTTCAATTGAGAAGCTGCAGAAAAGCATGCAGTGCGTTTTTGCAGCGTTTAGCGTTTTTTTTTATCTGCCCAACAGCAAATTAGCCAAAATAAAGCATTAAAAAAAAAAAAAATATGCAAATCGCAGAAAAATCACGTTTGCAAAAATGCAAAACACACAGCAGAACACAATACAGAAATGGATCAAAAGCAAACCGCATAGGTGTGAACCGAGCCTTATGCTGGCCATACACGTATCGATTTTCAGACGAGAATATTCATATGAAAAATCTTTGTACATTTGCTGAAAGAAAGAAGGTCTTTTGAAAAGTTCAATTGCTTTTAACATTCAGTTTTCTATTCTGCTCCATCAAATTTTCCCAACACTGTGGTCGAAAACAAATTTGATTGATTTGACCCCACTAACGATTCGAAAAATCAAAAGAAATGTATTTTTTATTTTTTAAGGAAGACATTGCTTATTTATGGCCAGCATATACGTTACAGTTTTATCAGCAAATCAGTCTTTAATTGCTTGCCGCCTACCGGCCGTCAAATGACGACTGGGCGGTGCGGCTCTTGTTCTGGCCGGGCATCATATGATGTCCTCTGCTTCTCGGCCCGCTAGGGGGCGCACCCGCCACGTCACTCGGGGCACAGATGAGCGTGCCCGGCAACAGAGCAGGACCGTGGATGTGTGTGTGCAAACACACAGATTCACATCCTGTCAGATGAGAGGAGACCGATACTGTGTTCCCAGTACAGAGGAACACCGATCGGTCTCCTCCACTCGTGAGTCCCCTCCCCCTACAGTAAGAATCACTCCCTAGGACACACATTTAACCCCTTGATCGCCCTCTAGTGTTCCCCTTCCCTGACAGTCACATTTACACTTTATCACCTTGCACTGATCGCTGTATAAATGTGAATGGTCCCAAAATAGTGTCAAACATGTCCGATATGTCTGACGCAATATCGCATTCATGATAAAAATCGCAGATCGCTGCCATTACTAGTAAAAAAATAAAAAAGCCATTATTCTGTCCCCTTTCAGCACTGTCACACTTTGACAATTGCCCGGTCATGCAACACAGTACCCAAATTACATTTTTATACTTTTTAGAGCTTTTTTTTTCGTGGTATTTGATCACCTCTTCGGGATTTAGTTTTTGCACTATAAACAAAAGAGTGACAAGTTTGGAAAAAAACAAACACAATATTTTTTACTTTTTGCTATAATAAATATCCAAATATATATATATTTTAAAACAATTTTTTCCTCATTTTAGGCTGAAATGTATTCGTTTACATATTTTTGTATAAAAACAACAAAACAAAAACACACAATAAGTGTATATTGATTGGTTTTGCGCAAAAGTTATAGCGTCTACAAAATAGTGGACAGAATTATGGCATTTAAATTTTTTTACTAGTAATGGCGGTGATCTGCGATTTTTGTCATTTTATTTTTATACCAATCCTTTACAATCACTTAAATTTAAATGAGATCTCTAAGTCTGATGATATTTACCAAATTCAACCTCTAATAGTATATACAGTATACTGGTATCTCTTGTCTGTTATTCTCAGAGTGGATTAGAGATTTTGCTCCCCAATCATATAGTTGGTTAATTATATTTATCACTGCATATAGATTTTTAAAAGGTTTGTAAAGATAAAAAATATATATATTTAAATAACAAGCATGTTATACTTATTTCCATTGTGCAGCTTGTTTTGCACAGAGTGGCCCCGATCCACGTCTTCTGGGGTCCCTCGGCGGCTGTCTCTGGTCCTCTCTGCAAGAACTCCACACATTCATGCGAGAGAGCTTGCATTGTGTGGAGTCCTTGTGGGCGCGCTCCCGTGATACAGCGAGCGCCCATAGCCGCTCACTGTATCACTCGGCCCCGCCCCTCAGCACGCCGCGTCATTAGATGTGATTGACAGCAGCTCCAGCCAATGGCTGCGCTGCTTTCAATTCATCCGCTCTAGCCAATTAACGGCCAGGCTGAGTGGCGAAGAGGATGTCGGGGCCAAGCGCGGGACCTTCAAGGGGGCAGGTAAGTATAACGGGGGGGGAGGGGGCGGTATAGTCAGAAGTTTTTTCACCTTAGAATGCATTAAGGTGAATTTGTTTTTAACCTTTACAACCCCTTTAAAAATAAATTGACTCTTCTTTTTTTTAACTTTACATATTAACTAAATTAGACGCCACACTTTAAGGTTATTATCCAATTAATTAAAACAATAAATCGGCCAACTAATCGGTTATGAAAATAATAGTTAGTTGCAGCCCTAATTCACACATTTAGACTATGCTGAGCTACTATAGCTTCTGTCAGTGAAAAGCGCTCTATGAAGAAAAGGTCTTCACATTGGCTGTAAGTATTGTCTACCGTTTTTTCTTTTTTTTTTTTTATGTTGGCTTAACTTGATCCTAATAGACTATGTTCTTCAAACCAAACATTTAATACTGCCAAATGAACATAGTTCCAACAACTTTTATTAGACTTCTGAAGTACGCTTGATGCAATGGAGGTAGAAAAACCTGTATTTCCAGTTTAGTGCCAGGGTTAAACCAATCCTGATTAAGGCTTATATAACATACCATTTTAAGCAAAAAGGATCCGACTAAGTATTGAAAACATGTCAACCCATCAGGTTCTACTTGTAAACCCTAAGGATTCGTTAAGACCTGGTGTGTTGGATTAATGCATCAAAGCATGTTACATTAGGGGCTCGTTCACATGTTCTGTGATCTCCGAATAGCGATCTGCTTTTTCGGCATTTGTCATGAGTCGTTATACTGCCTCCTGACTGCCTGCTTTAACCCTTTGAACCCCACACCACAACCCTGTGCATTTCACGCAGTTGTGAAGGACTTGCAGAGCAGTCCCCTTCACTTAAATGGGTCGCAGAGCAACTGAAAATGATTTTTGGGGCTGATGTGGTTGTATTGCGGCTGTAGCATGTGTACACCCCCGGCCACTGCATCTAAAGGGGGTAGCGGTTGAGATGTATAAAAATGCAGTTCAACTGTGGGGTTTTACTTTAAGCCACTAGTGTGAGCAAGCCATATAGAAGTTCATTGAAATAAAAGCCTTGTCATCACACCAGAATCTGAAAAAAAACCTGACATGCAGCATTTTTCTAAATGCAGCGGATCACAGCGTACATTAGTGTGTTATCATCTGTTGTAGTGTGCTGCTGTGCATGCATGTACATCAGGGATATGCAATTAACGGACCTCCAGCTGTTGCAGAACTTCAAGTCCCATGAGACATAGCAAGACTCTGACAGCCACAAGCATGACACCCAGAGGCATGATGGGACTTGTAGTTTTGCAACAGCTGGAGGTCCACTAATTGCATATCCCTGATGTACATAATAGAATGGCAGCGCAACGCATGCATGATGCAATCTGCCCCTTAAGCCTCGTACACACGATCAGATTTTCATCGGACAAAGCGTAGGACTTTTGTCCGAAGGGCGTTGGCCATGAACTTGTATTGCATACAAATGGCAAAGAATTGTCAACCAACAAACACAAAACTAAGTGTCTTTTCAGCTCTTTAGTTCCACCCTCTGGGCAACTTCTGCTAATGTTGTGTTATGGTGAGCATTGCTTCTGAGCATGCGTGTTTGTACTTTGGAGTTTTGTCAGAAAGGACTTGTATACACACAATCGGATAATCCAACATCACACATTTGTTGGCAGACAATTTTAAAGCCTGCTATCCCACATTTGTCAGCAGAAAATCTGACAACAATTGTCTGATGGAGCGTACAAACGGTCGGATTTTCCAACAACAGCCTGTCATCACACGATTCCCATTATGTGTACCGGGCTTTACAGAATAAAGTTTTGTTTGCTGAAGCACTGGGGGTTATTTACTAAAGGCAAATCCACTTTGTACTTGGAAGTGCAGTTGCTGTTGATCTAAGGGGGAAAAAAAACAGCATTTTTGCTTGCACATGATTGGATAATAAAATCAGCAGAGCTTCCCTTCATTTCAGATCTACCCCTCAGATCTACAGTGACTGCACTTACAAGAGCACTTGCAATGCACTTGTAGTGCAGAGTGGATTTTCCTTTAGTAAATCAACCCCCCTGTACAGTGCCGGCCCAAGACATAGTGCTGCCTGGCACCAAGAATGAAATGCTGCCCCCCACCCCCCCCGCCAAATAAATCACGCCCACCAAAAAAAAAAGAGAGAGAGAGAGAAAGGGGGGGTCAGGAGAGAGAGAGGGGGCAGGAGAGAGAGAGAGGGGGCAGGAGAGAGAGAGGGAGGGTCAGGAGAGAGAGAGAGAGGGTCAGGAGAGAGAGGGTCAGGAGAGAGAGAGGGTCAGGAGAGAGAGAGGGTCAGGAGAGAGAGAGAGAGAGGGTCAGGAGAGAGAGAGAGAGGGCAGGAGAGAGAGAGAGAGGGTCCAGGAGAGAGAGATGGGCAGGAGAGAGAGATGGGGGCAGAGAGAGAGAGAGATGGGGGCCGGAGAGAGAGAGAGGGGCAGGAGAGAGAGAGGGGGGCAGGAGAGAGATGGGGGCAGGAGAGAGAGGGGCAGGAGAGAGAGGGGCAGGAGAGAGAGAGAGGAGGGGCAGGAGAGAGAGAGAGAGGGGGGGCAAGAGAGAGAGAGAGGGGGGGCAGGAGAGAGAGAGAGGGGGGCAGGAGAGAGAGAGAGGGGGGCAGGAGAGAGAGAGGGGCAGGAGAAGGAGAGGTGCAGGAGAGAGAGAGAGAGAGGGGCAGGAGAGAGGGAACGGCAGGAGAGAGAGAGAGAGGCAGGAGAGAGGGGCAGGAGAGAGAGAGAGAGAGAGGCAAGAGAGAGGGGCGAGAGAGAGAGAGGGGCAGGAGAGAGACTGTCAGAGCAGATGAGAAACAGACCTCAGAAGACAATGACACACAGCGCGAGTTAGGACTCTGGAGCATGCAGGGCAGGTATGATTATCCACAGACACAGACTGCCCTGCCTGCATCCACATGTGACCAGGAGCTATGGCTTTAGTCTAGGCGATAAGGCGAATCCTTCACATACCCTCATGTCCGCCGCGCCATACGATCTGTCCCGTCCCGCACTGTCGCACATGACATGTACAGAGCGGCGCCGGCAGAGGCGGCTCTATACTTTTTGAGGCCTTAGGCAAAAATTAGACATGAGGCCCCACTCATGCCCATAATGGGGAAAAAAATATGCAATAAAATGAATGGCATAAATGCATATGTTAACAGCCTTAAAGGGGTGTTCCAGGCATTTTTAATTTTTATTAAAAGTCAGCAGCTACAAAAAGTGTAGCTGCTGGCTTTTAATAAACATGCACTCACCTGCTCCACGTTCCAGCAACGCGCCAGCGGGAGTTCCACTTCTCCGCCCCCCCTCCGGCCAGTGTCCTCATTGTTACTGTGGGCACCCGGCCGTGACAGCTTTCGGCTTCACGGCCGGGCACTCGCTGCGCTATTTGGTTGGAGAGGCGATTGCCTGGGACCTGTCACGTGTCCCAGGCGATCGCCTACAGGGAGGGGCTGCCAAAAGGCGATATGATGTATCGCCTTAGCTGCCCCTCGGCGGAAGGAGGGAGTGGGACAGGATGTACCACTCCTCCTGAAGTCCCCACTCCCCCCCCCAAAAAAATGACATGCCAAATGTGGCGTGTAAGTGGGCGAGGCGTGGACTAAACGGAAGTTCCATCCTAGTTAAATCCTAGGAACTATGAATTCACATTTTCTATCAATTTCTCTAGCCAATTATTCTTTAATCAAATATCATTAAACATAGGGCGGCTGGTGCTCAAATTTTTTGAGTGGGCGCATACAAATTGAAAAATTCTGAAAAAAAAAACCTATCAATTGCAGCCTCCCTGTGCCCATCAAACGCAGCCGTCGTGCCCATCAAACGCAGCTGCTGTGCCCTTAAAACGCAGCTGCTGTGCCCATTCAAACGCAGCCACTGTGCCCACCAAACACAGCCACTGTGCCCATCAAACGTTGCCACTGTGCCCCATAAAATGCTGCCACTGTGCCCCATAAAATGCTGCCACTGTGCCCCATAAAATGGAGCCTCACTCTGCCCATCAAATACTGCCACTGTGCTCCATCTAATGCTGCTACTGTGCCCAATAAAATGCTGCCACTGCGCCCAATAAAATGCTGCCACTGCGCCCAATAAAATGGAGCCTCACTGTGCCCATCAAATATTGCCACTGTGCCCCGTAAAATGCTGCTACTGTGCCCCATACACCGCCACTGTGCCCATCAAATGCAGCCTCACTGTGCCCCATCAAATGCAGCCACCGTGCCCCATCAAATGCAGCCACCGTGCCCCATCAAGTGCAGCCACTGTGCCCCATCAAACGCAGCCACTGTGCCCCATCAAACGCAGCCACTGTGCCCTATAGAATGCTGCCACTGTGCCCCAAACACCACCACTGTGCCCATCAAATGGAGCCTCACTGTGCCCATCAATTACTGCCACTGTCCCCCATGTAATGCTGCTACTTTGCCCCATAAAATGGTGCCACTGTGCCCCAAACACTGCCACTGTGCCCATCAAATGCAGCTTCACTGTGCCCATCAAATGCTGCCACTGTTCCCCATCAAATGCTGCCACTGTGCCCCATCAAATGTAGCCAGTGTGCCCCATCAAATGTAGCCACTGTGCCCAATCAAACACAGCCACTGTGCCCAATCAAACGCAGCCACGGTGCCCCATAAAATGCTGCCACTGTACCCCAAACGCCGCCAATTTGCCCTTTAATTGCAGCCTCACTGTGCCCATCAAATACTTCCACTGTGCCCCATCAAATGCTGCCACTGTGCCCCATCAAACGCAGCCACTTTGCCCTATCAAATGCAGCCACTGTGCCCCATAAAATGCTGCCACTGTGCTCATCAAATGGAGCCTCACTGTGCCAATCTAATGCTGCCAAATGTAGCCAGTGTGCCCCATCAAATGTAGCCACTGTGCCCAATCAAACACAGCCACTGTGCCCAATCAAACGCAGCCACGGTGCCCCATAAAATGCTGCCACTGTACCCCAAACGCCGCCAATTTGCCCTTTAATTGCAGCCTCACTGTGCCCATCAAATACTTCCACTGTGCCCCATCAAATGCTGCCACTGTGCCCCATCAAACGCAGCCACTTTGCCCTATCAAATGCAGCCACTGTGCCCCATAAAATGCTGCCACTGTGCTCATCAAATGGAGCCTCACTGTGCCAATCTAATGCTGCCACTATGCCCCATCTAATGCTGCCACAGTGCCCCATCAAATGCAGCCACAGTGCCCCATCAAATGCAGCCACAGTGCCCTATCAAATGCAGCCACTGTGCCCATAAAATGCTGCCACTGTGCCCATCAAATGGAGCCTCACTGTGCCCATCTAATGCTGCCACTATGCCCCATCTAATGCTGCCACAGTGCCCCATCAAATGCAGCCACAGTGCCCCATCAAATGCAGCCACAGTGCCCTATCAAATGCAGCCACTGTGCCCATCAAATGCCGCCACTGTGTCCATCAAATGCAGCCACTGTGTCCATCAAATGCAGCCACTGTGCCCATTAAATGCAGCCACTGTGCCCAATCAAATGCCGCCACTGTGCCCAATCAAATGCTGCCGCTGTGCCCATCAAATGGAGCCTCGCTGTGCCCCATCTAATGCTACTACTGTGCCCCATAAAATGCTGCCATTGTGCCCCAAACGCCGTCACTCTGCCCATCAAATGGAGCCTCAATGTGCCCATCAAATACTGCCACTGTGCCTCATGTAATGCTGCCACTGTGCCTATCAACCGCTGTCACTGCGACCATCAAACGCCAGGAAAAGGCAAACCAAAACCTTAGTAAAGCAGATGACAAGTAAAAGTACAATGTGGGAAAATAAAACTGTCTTGTCAATGATACATGAACGAATAGGTCAACATTTTGAAATGATTAATTTGAGAAAAGAAACACTTTGCCATGAATGAAGAAACTCCTCTAAGAATTCATAATATGACCTAAAGCAGAGATAATATGGTCTTTGACTTGGGGGTGCATTGTTGTAGTGTCATATATATATTAGTTAGAGACACTACCTGCTCCTGCTCCTCGCTTCTGTGACGTTGTTCCCCTACTAAGGCAGCAGGAGAACCAAAGCTCTCTCCCTCTCTCTCTGCCCTGCAGTGCATTCTGGGAGTTGTAGTCTCTGCAGAGCACAGGCACCAGAGGGCCAAATAGAAGTCTGTGTGCCTGTGCTCTGTAGGGGAACTACAACTCCCACCATTGTTTGTTTGTTTGTTTGTTTTTATTTCTTAATTACTCGCTTTACAACAAATTTAATGGTTTTGTTGCGAGGCCATCAGAAACAAAGTCAACATAGTTCAGACATATAGGTACACAAAAACATAGAAAATCTAAAACATGATTAAAAGGAGGAAAAAAATTTGTCACATTGAGTCCATTAATATACATTTAGGTTAATTAACTTTTCATTCATCTAGGGCATCCATATCTAAAATAGTTCATTTTTAGAGTTAGATTACAAAATTCACATACCAAATATCACTGACTACATTTTTCTATATACAGTACTCAATCAAACTACATAATCTAATCAGATCCAGGGTTGCGTAGGTGACCTTTCATCATTTTTTTGAATTGGTTAAAAGTTTTTGCCCTTCTAATATCAATCGGCAGAGCATTCCATTGCACCGCCGCTTGGTATGAGAATGAGCGACCACCAATTCGGATATTCTTTATTTTTGGGATGTTTACGCGATAATATCCATCTTCGCGTAACTGTCGCGTTGGAACATGTTTGACAACCTTATCCATTATATATTTTGGCGTCATAGCATTAAATGTTTTATACATTAAACATGCTATTTTTAATTTAATGCGTTTATCGACAGTTAACCACCCCAGACTGTTTAATTGTTCTGATGTTGGATCTCTTTTTCTCAGTCCAGTTGCAATACGAACTGCAAAATTTTGTAATTTTTGTAGTTTTTGTATATATGTTCCCGGGATGCCCACTAGAAGTGCATTACCATAGTCTAAATGAGGAAAGACCAGGGCAGCAATAACTTTAGGGCGATCCATAGGAGCTAAATACACAAGGATCCTACGTAGTACTTTTAATTTGTACATAACAGTCTTGGTGACTTGATTAATGTGTGGCAAAAATAGCAGATCCTCATCTATATAAAATCCCAGATTTTTAACCACTTTACTGCAGCCTGGACCATTACCATCCATGTCTTGCCATGGCAGTGTCCAATTTTGAGGTATCTCGCTTACGGAACTCCTGACCACGAGTACTTCAGTTTTTAATTTGTTTAACGCCAGATAGTTTTCTCCCATCCAACGTTCCACTCCTTTTAGGCAATCAGTAAGTTTTTTTGTGGCTGTATCAAGTGATCCCGCTCCCACCCTCAAATAGAGCTGGGTGTCATCAGCGTAATTCTGACACTGCAGACCATGGGACCGAATAAGGGCCAAGAGGGGGCGCACGTAAATGTTAAATATCAACGGGGAAAGGGGGGACCCCTGGGGAAACTCCACACTCAACAGGTCGACTTTCGGAGAAGTGGCTCCCCAGGCGTACCCTCTGACTTCTGCCCTCCAAAAAAGATGAAAACCATCTGAGGGCAGTTCCCTTTACATGCGCAACCTCCCGCAGCCGCTGTAAAACGATCCCATGGTCCACAGTGTCAAAAGCCGCCGAGAGGTCCAGCATTACTAGGATGGAATCTTGGTTGTTATCTTTAGCCATCAGCAAGGAATCCGTGATATCGATTAATGTAGTCTCGGTTCCGTGCCGTGGTCTAAAGCCAGCACCATGCACTGGGGCCACCATCGCAAACTTTAGGGGAAAAGCTAGGAGGACGGCACCGCGGCAGTGGAGCCTGCTATTGGACGCAGGCAGCCTGAGCCATGCCCATCTCACCTCCATCCATGATCAATCGTAAGTGTTCTCCCTCGTCCGCCGCCGCGGATCGCGGCGCTGGCTTTGCTCAGTCTGCGGCTATGTGGAGCCTGCCCGCCTTCTGCTCACCCCACCTTTTGCGAGTCCCACAAAGGAAAGGCAAATTAGGCAATCGTGAGGCCCTTTCTGTGGGCGAGGCCTAAGGCGATCGCCTAATTTGCCTAATTAAAGAGCCGACTCTGGGCGCCGGGCTCCTGAGAGGCAGCGGCGCCTGCCCTTCTCACTCGCTGACTGCTTCTGCTGGGAGTGTCCTCACAGGCAGCGGGCGGAACGGGCTGGCAGAATGCCGCTCCCCTAAAAGTGCCGCCTGGTACCCATGGTACCACCCGGTCCCATCATAGGGCCGGCCCTGCCCCTGTATATCATGAAGAACTTGGGTGGCATGGTTAGCACTTATGCCTTGCAGAACTGAGGTCCTTGGTTTCAAATCTCAGCCAGGATACTATCAACATGGAATTTGCCTGGGTTCATTTTGGATCTCATTCTCCTCCCTCATGATTTATGGCCCATACACACGATCCGAATATCGGACGAAAACGATCGTCCAATGATGGATCGTACGATTTTCGGATCGTGTGTACACTACTTTCGACAGCCGATCACGACCGTTCATCCGATTAAATTCGATCGGACAAGCACGAAAATTTTTCTCGTCCGATGTCCGATCGTACGATTTTCGTTTAGTCAGTACAGCCGTCGTCCGACAATACAATACAAATACATTACAACACGTGACATCACTTCCGATCGTTTTTTTCTATCGTACGAGAATTTTCGTGAGTTTAAAAACCTATTTTATTTTACTCGCGATATTCGGATCGTGTGTATGGGCCATAAGGATGAGCATGCAGAGCCTGACAGGAAGTCGGCACTGCGCTGCGCTAATCACAGGCAGTGAGACATTTGCAGATCTCTTCAGCCGCGCATCGGGACAATGTCTCACTGCTTGTAATTAGCACAGTCCAAAGATCCTGGCGGGCTCTGCATGTGGGCTGTGGGAACAAGCTGGAGCTCATCCTTAGGCCCCTTTCACAGTGGGGTGGGGTAGGAGGTGCGGTGGCGGTAAAGCGCCGCTATATCACACTCGGGCTTTCACACTGGAGAAACAGCAGCCGCTTTTTCAGGTCGGTTTGCAGGCACTATTTTTAACGCAATAGCGCCTGCAAACCGCCCCCCAATGTGAAAGGGGCCAAAATCATGATAAAGAAATGCCGGCAGGTTATATGGCTACTGCCTCAATTGTCCCTAGTGGGGCCATGCACAATTGCTATCACATTCCGTATGCTGAAGTGTTTGGTGAGGGTTGAGGAAAGACCTGGAGACCTACCTCACAGAAAATTTCCCCCAAAAATTGAATGGAAAAGGCTTTCAAGCATGTCAGCCATAGGGCCCAGACAGCTGAGAATTGGATACAACTAAACAGACATATACATACATAGAATCACCATGTATTAACAAATGCAGCCTTCACCTTTTTTAATTAATTGTTGTATCTCAGTGCTGCCTTGATTAGGGATCCACTGAGGTTCAGTTCACTGAAGGTTTGGGGAATCTATACAAAAACTTACCACATATTCTGAAAGGAACTCCATAAAGTCAAGGAAAGGCAAATTCTAACTGTGGCCACTGTTCAGCTGCTGGGCAAGCTATTGCCGAACAAACAGCATTTGCAGGACGAAGCAGAGTGGAAGAAACTAACTATAACTATTTCTTAAAATCTTCCCTCCCCCTCCTCCTACCTATCCTGCATACCCGGTATAAAAAAAGGCCTGTGTACTTACCTATTTTGTAATCTGAATCGGTTTGGTCACGTGATGCTGCAGCTCCAGCAGTCCTGTGACAGACAGCGGCTGCTGCAGGGAAGAGGAGGAAGTTCTGACAACGGATGGGTCATGGGAGCCTATGCGTGATGTCACAGCTCCAGGAATTCACAGCTGACTGATCACATGACCACAGTGAGAGGGCTCTTGCTAAGAAAATAGTAAACAACTGTAGTACTGGATAGCAGACTCAGCTTAACCACTTAAGGACTGGAAGGATTTACCCCCTTGATGACCAGACCATTTTTTGCGATTCGGCACTGTGTCGCTTTAAACTGACAATTGCAACGTGCAACGCTGTACCCAAACAAAATTGACGTCCTTTTTTTGGCATTTGATCATCTCTGCAGTTTTTATTTTTTTCACTAAAGAACATAAAATAGTGACAATTAAAAAAAAAAAACAACAACATAATAACATTTTTGCTATAATAAATATCCCAAAAAATAAAATAAAAAATGTCTTCATCAGTTTAGGCCAATATGCATTATTCTGCATATTTTTGCTAAGGAAAATCGCAATAAGCGCATATTGATTGGTTTGCGCAAAAGTTATAGCGTCTACAAAATAGGGGATAGATTTATGGCAATTTTATTCTTTTTTTTGTTACTACTAATGGTGCTGATCTTTAAGGGGACTGCGACATTGCAGCGGACAGATCGGACCATTGACATTTATACGGCAATCAGAGCTAAAAATAGCCACTGATTACTGTATAAATGTCACTGGCAGGGAAGGGTTTAACACTAGGGGGCGATCAAGGGGTTAAGTATGTCCTAGGGAGGTGTTTCTAACTGTGGGTGAGTGTATAGTCTGGGAGTAGAGAGCGATCGCTGTCCCTGATTACTAGGAACAGCGGATCTCTCTCTACTTCTCTGACAGAACGGGGATCTGTTTACATTGATAGATCCCCGTTCTGTCTCTGCGAGGAGCGATCGCGGGTGGCAAGTGGTCATTATGCATCGGCTCTGGCATCGTGCCACGGCCCTCCTACAGCTTTTAAAGCAGCCGACGTACACCTATGGTGGTTCGCCTAGGAGCAACAACCCTGCCACCGTATAACGACTGCGGCTGGTCAGCAAGCAGTTGAAGGGTTAGTTCACCTTTACCAAAAAACAGATATACAGATAAGGGGTGATTGTAGACAAAAGCAAACTGTGCAGCTTTGACCAAAGTTGAATAATGTCCTTTGCTACAAGTGTAGGTCATTTACATACTTCATAAAACCTGACTGAAAAACTTTCAAGGATGTTGTTATAGATGTTACTTATTTTTTTTTTTCATTTTGGATAGAGTAAGACTTCTTTTACACTGGGGAGGGCGGGCGTTGACGGTAAAATGCTGCTACTTTTAGGTCCCTTTCACACTTGTACGACTTCAAAGTCGCGCGATTTTACCGCAATTTTGGACCAAAAAAATCGGAAGTAGTGCAAGGACTATTTTGAAGTCCACACTACTTAAAGTCGTGCCAGTATAAATGGTGTTCATTGAAAATAATGGAGAATGACTTGTCTTACAATTTACTTTGGTCCGATTTTGATGCCACTTACACAGGCATTCATTGAAATCGCGGCCGCGTATCGTGGCAAAATCGCAGTAAAATCGCGGCCGCAAATCGCGGCAAAATCGCACGACTTTGAAGTCGTACAAGTGTGAAAGGGACCTAAGTGCCGCTTTAGGCCCCTTTCACATTTATACGACTTGTCTCACGATTTTGTACTGCAAAATCGTATGACAAGTCATTCTCCATGATTTTCAATGAACACCATTCATACTGGCACGACTTTAAGTAGTGCCGACTTCAAAGTAGTCCTTGCACTACTTTGGTCCGATTTTGATGCCACTTAGACAGGCATCCATTGAAATCGCGGCCGCGAATTGCGGCAAAAGCGCGGTAAAATCACGGCCGCGAATCGCGTCAAAATCGCGGTAAAATCGCGGCCGCAAATCGCGGCAAAATCGCGGTAAAATCGCGCGACTTTGAAGTCCTACAAGTGTGAAAGGGACCTTAACGTTTTTTTTAGTGATCGCTATTCTGCCGCAATAAAGGGTTAATAGCGCCTGTGTAGCGCCGCTGCTAAATCGATTTGCAGGCGCTTTGGCAGCGATGGCCATTCATTTCAATGGGCCCCAAAGATGCTGCTTGCAGGAGTTTTTTTAATGTTTTGCCAGCGCATCGCCCCAGTGTGAAAGCACTCTGGCTTTCACACTAAAACTGCTAGGGAGGTGTTTTTCCGGTGCTTTATATGTGCTATTTTTAGCCCAAAAGCGCCTGAAAAACACCTTGGTGTGAAAGGGGTCTAAGGAAGGATTAAAACGCCTGTCAGATTTATTTTTGCTCCTTGGGGTGATTTACATTTACTTCCTGTCCCATAGCCAAACAGGAAGTGAGAAGCAATCCCTGCTAATTTGCATGAATCTCTTGGGGACCCCAAGTTCACCAGAACTAGTGTCCCCATTGGAAGATTGCGCTCTATTTACTTTTCTGGGGACAACCCAAAATGTGGGATTTTCGTTTACTTTCACTTTTTCCATGGTCCCACTGCATATGGAAATGTAGTTACAGTGCCCCTCAGGACAAAATTACACCCCTGGCTGGGTGATATGTGGCAGTATAGTTTTTCTGCAACAAAAATGGGAATACCTACACTGTGCTAATTATCCAGTGCAGCTTAAAGGGATAGGGTTATGCTGGATATACATCACTTATACTTTTTGTTGTTTTCCAAAAATACTCTGTAAAGCTGATCTCCAGGTTTCACTTTAACCACTTAAGACCCGGACCTTTAGGCAGGTAAAAGACCTGGCCAGTTTTTGCGATTTGGCACTGCGTCACTTTAACTGACAATTGCGCGGTCATGCAACGTGCCTCCCAAACAAAATTGGCGTCCTTTTTCCCCCACAAATAGAGCTTTCTTTTGGTGGTATTTGATCACCTCTGCGGTTTTTATTTTTTGCGCTATAAACAAAAATAGAACGACAATTTTAAAAACAATGCAATATATTTAACTTTTTGCTATAATAAATATCCCCCAAAAACATATACATTTTTTATCCCTCAGTTTAGGCCGATACGTATTCTTCTACCTGTTTTTGGTAAAAAAAAAATCGCAATAAGCATTTATCGATTGGTTTGCACAAAATTTTTAGCGTTTACAAAATAAGGGATAGTTTTATTGCATTTTTATAAAAAAATTTTTTTTACTACTAATGGTGGTGATCAGCGATTTTTTTCGTGGCTGCGACATTATGGCGGACACTTCGGACAATTTTGACAAATTTGTGGGACCATTGTCATTTTCACAGCAAAAAATGCATTAAAAATGCATTGTTTACTGTGAAAATTACAATTGCAGTTTGGTAGTTAACCACAAGGGGCGCTGAAGGGTTTAAGTGTGTCCTCATCTGTGTTTCTAACTGTAGGTGTGACGTCATTGATTGTGTTTCCCCATATTAGGGAACACACGATCGATGACGGCGCCACAGTGAAGAACGGGGAAGCTGTGTTTACACACAGCTCTCCCTGTTCTTCAGCTCCGGGGCCGATCGCGGGACTCCAGCGGCGATCGGGTCCGTGGGTCCCGCGTCCGCTCACAGAGCTTCGGACCGCACCCGTGACCTACAGCTGGGCACTTAAAGAGGACCTACCTGTACGTGCTTGTGCCCAGCCGTGCCATTCTGCCGACGTATATGTGCAGGAGGCGGTCCTTAAGTGATTAAATAGTTTATTTGGACCATGCTGGTCTAAACAAACTGTGTACTTCACTAATGCCGCGTACACACGATCAGAAATTCCAACAAGAAAACTGTGGATTTTTGCAGCACTACGACGAGCCAAGAAAAAATGAAGTTCAATGCTTCTGAGCATGCATCAACTTGATTCCGAGCATGCGTAGGATTTTTCTCAGTTGGAATCTGCATAAAGACGATCGGAATTTCCGACAAGAACTTTTCCCGTCTGAAAATTCGAAAACCAGCTCTCAAATTTTTCTTGGCGGAAATTCCGACAGAAAAATTCCGTTGGAGCCTACACACAGTCGGAATTTCCGACCAAAAGCTCACATTTGACTTTTCTTGTCTGAATTTCCGATCATGTGTACGCGGCATAACAGTTGCAAACAGTTCAGCTACGCTGTGTTCCGATGGTGGGACAGGAACTTCCTGTCCAGCTCCCGGAAAAAAATCGAGTCGGGCTAAGGGCTTCTCATCTATTTAGGGGAAGGTGTTGGTGAGATGGGATTTAATGAACACCCTCCTTGTACCGCCACCCCCCTCACTGATATCAGTGGGATTTTTTATTCCATCCCCACCAGTATTGGTTGTCAGTGGGCCTTAAAGTGGATGTAATCCCGACTCATAAAATTTGAGCTGGGCACATATATCTGCAGTATTTTGTTATCTTTCTTCAAAGAGCTAAGTCCCATAGCTCTCTCCTGGCCCATTCCTCTGTTATCAGCCTGATAACTCCTGACAAAATCTCGGACACATCAGATAAAAGCAGCCTGACATTTCTGTCAGTGGAGGATGCTAAGATAGATTAGCAGGGAGCTGACCCTGTTACAAAACACCTCTGAGATTCTCTGCCTATGTGGAGAGGGGGTGTGTGCCTTTCCTCCAATCAGCAATTTTAGTTATCTTGGCTGTATGCTCAGACATCACACTCTGTGTTAAACAGGAAGAGAAAATCTCCTAACAGGATCTGAACTTTCTAAACAGTATATAAATCTGAAGACAGCAGATATACGTGTAAAACGTATGTAGGGAGATTTGGTTCATCTCTGTGTATAATCTGAGGCTGTTTACTTCACTGGGTGTATAAAGAACTTACATTCACTTTTAAGTGGTTGTAAACACCAGTTTTACCAAAGGTAGGCCTGTGAATATCTCCTAAACTTGCACCGTTAAGGCGATATTCACATCATCGGCACATGCTCACTGAAGAAACAGCTCACTCGTGCTGTTGCTTCAGCTGCTGTGCTGTTACCGGCGGCTCCTGTGTGCATGCGCAGGAGTGACGTCATTGCGGCTCCGGCTAATCATAATGCCAAAGCCCGCAAATACCCAGAAATAACTTCGGGAGACATGTCGATGGCCCCAACGGTGTGCTGGGACCGCTGCGGGGGCTTCGATCTAAGGTAAGTATTTCATAATGAGCTAATGTGGTTTACAACCACTTTAACGACTTGCTTACTGGGCAATTTTCACCCCCTTCCTGCCCAGGCCAATTTTCAGCGACGTGGCTCCCAAACAACATTGACGTTCTGTTTTTCCCACAAATAGAGTTTTCTTTTGGTGGTATTTGATCATCTCTGCGGTTTTTATCTTTTGCTCTATAAACAAAAAAAGAGCAACAATTTTGAAAAAAACACAATATGTTTTACTTGTTGCTATAATAAATATCCCAATTTAAAAAGTATATATATATATTTTTTTCTCAGTTTAGGCCGATACGTATTTGTCTACATATTTTTGGTTAAAAAAATCGCAGTAAGCGTATATTGATTGGTTTGCGCAAAAGTTATAGCGCATACAAAATAGGGGATAGATTTATGACATTAATTTTATTTAAATTTTTTACTAGGAAAGGCGGTTATTTGCATTTTTTGTCAGGACTGCAATATTGCGGCGGACAGATCGGACACTTTTGACACTATTTTGGGACAATTCACATTTATACAGCGAACAGAGCTATAAATATGCTCTGATTACAGAATAAATGTGACTGGTAGGGAAGGGGTTAACACTAGGGGGCAATCAAGGGGTTAATGTGTTCCCTAGGGAGTGATTCTAACTGTAGTGGGAGGGGAGTGACTGAGGGGAGGTGACCGATTGGTGTCCCTATGTACAAGGGACACACCATCGGTCTCCTCTGCCTGACAGGACGTGGAGCTCTGTGTTTACACACAGAACTCCACATCCCTGGCTCTGTAAATGCCGATCGCGGGTACCTGGAGAACATCGCGACCACGAGGCACGCGCATCGGCACCTGCGTGACGTGGCAGGCACAGATTTTTCCCCGATGCGCACCGCGGCGACGCGCAGGGAACTAGTAAACAGGAGGACATCCAGGGACATCCTCCCGGCAATTGGGCGCCACACTGTAGACGTCTGTTGTCTTTTGCGAAGAGGTTAAGCCCTGTACAGGAGACATCAGGCAAAAAACATAAAGAATCGGCCGACATTCAGGCCGTGTGTACGTCGTCTCTTGGACGAGCATGTTGGAAAACCAGCAACCAACCGACTCCCCATCAGTGCTCTTAGCCAATGGCAGAGTGCATTAATCGGAGTGTTATGGTGGAGGGGCCGCCCCTCCACCAGAATAGCTCAGCAGGGGAGATCGCTGTACTAACTTTGCATAGTGAGTACAGCGGCTCCGCCTGGAGCCGACAGTCTTTTTTTTCGTTCAACCCGCCTGGTTGAACGAAAAAAAACTTGTAGTGTGTACCAGGCTTTATACATACGTGAGAGGTGCAGGCTCTATGTTGTCAGTGTTGGAACTCTGATGCCGCGTACACACGATCATTTTTCAGAATGTCCAAAAAACAAAGGCCCAGATTCAGGTACATCTGCGCATTATTGGACCGGCGTAGCGCACCGCCTTTACGTTAGACTTGCGCAATTTTGCCGCATAATCACCCTATTCTCGTAGCTTTTGCGCAGGAAATTGCGCATGCGTAAAGTTTTTTCAGAGGCGTAAGGAGGAGTAATACAAATTGGGAAGGACGTGGGCGTGTTACATTGAAATGAGCCGTGACCCCATGCAAATGAAGGGCCGGCCGGCTCGCGCATGCGCGCTTGAAGGAGACCATGTCAGCTCCGCTGTGCGCATGCTCACAACTCGGGAGCGGCGCAATCAGTGAAATTGAAATGGACTAGGGCAACGTTGTGAACTACGCAAACAGCATAAATAGACACACACAAACGCACTTGCATTGCAAAAGTACATCCCTTTGTCCCTTCCCATTTAACCAAGTGCTTTTGTCCTGTTGTTCGTTGCGGTGTGTTTTGTAGTTGTCAGATTAGTGTTCTGTGTGATCAAGTGTTTGTTAGTAGATTTTTGAAAGTGGTTTTTGATAAGTGTTTGAGAGACTGTTTGTTTGATTAATATATTAGTGTTTGTTTCTTTTCCTGTTGTATTTTTGTTTTGTTTTTTGGTGACTGTTTCTTGCTGAGTAGTTTTCTCTCTGTGTGTGTTTTTTTTGATTGGTTGTGCTTGTTTGTGTGCGTGAATTTTGTTGACTGGGACTGAGTTTTTTTGGAAGGATGACTGAGAGAAAACGAAAGCTGAATTACACAATTACAGTTGTGGAAAAACAAATTCTTGCCCGACTGAAAGCCCACCCCAAATTGTAAGGTATAAAGTACTGACCCTTGGTATGATGTCCTGTCTGGTACCAGGAGAATGATTTTAGCCCTTGCAGTAACGAGACTGAGACGATAATAGGCTAAATCATTCTGATGTAATATGGCGCGAACAGTTTCTTTTATAAAAAACATATAGAGATTCAAAGGAAATACACAAGTACATGTCTTAACATCATTGGTTAATACACTGTTACTGGGCGGACGCCCCCCTTTTGGGTGATGCTGCTAAAATATCATTGGTTAAAAGTTACCGTTATCTATTGCTTAAGTTAGAACTCGTCTCATGATTAAGGCTGGTATATATGTCAACCGCCACAAACTGGTTATAGAAACCACAAAACTTAGGTCACACGACATTCAAACTGACTACTACTATATATGGTCATCACAAGAATTGCTCATGTCATTCTGATATACAGACAGCATATATGCAATATATGGACAACTTATGTTAACCCTTAACATCCCCACAATCCCCTCTTAGAATCCAAATAATTCTAAATTATGTGGTTCTCCTTCTCCATCCTTCTTTTATCATGATACATGTTCAGATAGATTCTATTCGCAGCTGCTGGGTCGGGTGTTCGGGACATTTTAACAACTATGCACATTATAAGCCTATAACAAGCATATAAGAGTAAAACAAAAAGAATAATCATAAAGATGGCCAGGGCAGCACTTTTTAACCATGTCAGCATTCCCTCTCCAAGGCTTAAGTTTGCAAAAGGATCCCAGGTTTTGGCAATATTCCTAGCTTCATCTTGTAATTTGTTTACTTCTTTTCGGTGTTGTGCAATTACATCATAATAATCTGGCACCTTGATACTTGTGTTATGGAACCAGGTGCAACACTCATAATCTTCTGTGTTCTCACATAAACCAGTTAGAGCGGCGCTCATGTTCTCAATGGCTAACTCATGTAATTCTAATTGCTTCCTAATTGCTCTAGTTTCTATGTTTAATTTAGTAATATCATCGGAGTTCTTCTCTATGATTTCATCAATAATTCCCGCATATTTATTCACCCTTTTCATTAAGTCTATTCCCCATCCACTCCATTAAGGGAACCATGCCCATGCCATATCTTTCTCCTGGAACAAATCCTGTTTCCCACGATATTTAAGGGGATATCTGGGGTGCATGCTGGCCTCTAATAGATGTCTTCCCTTATCATCCCCTAACACACCCATTATAGGGATCAGCGATGCAAGGTAACACCATCCCTGGGGATCTATGGGAATCCATGGATGGCATGTTTTCCCACAACAGATGTAAATATTGTTCCCTAAAGCTAAAGGTCGCTTATTGAATATTGACATCATTTTGTCAAAAAGACTGGAAAAGGTTAGACTCGCCAATAACTGGCCCACTGGGGAGGTGGAACTGGAGCTAAGAAAGTTCATTAGAGTGATGTTTAGGGCAGGTTCTGAAGTGTGAAAGAAAGGGCTTTCAATTGAAGTCATTGAAAAGTTAATTTTAGCTTGTTGGCAAACTTCAGCCCCCCTTGTGGAATTCCCCAACCTAAAACACCAGTCTGGGAAATAACTTCTACTCATGATTTGAAAAGTAGGGGTATCATTTGAAAACATTCTTGTGACATTGGTAAGGACGAGGGGAGGTGTGTTGTTAAGGAAAGGGGTGAAGTTTAGAGGTACTGCCATTAGGGGAATCCTAGTAGTGCTAGGATGGAGCTTGCTACATATCCAACATTTTTCATATCCAGATTTCTGGGCATAGGCATATTTAAACTTTAATAATAACATTTTGTCTGTAAAACCCTCTGAGTTCTCATTTCTCTTGTGTCTATCATGTGTGTTATTGGTATTGTCCTGTTGTGGAGTGTTGGGATTTCCACAAATGCCCTTTATATGTCCCAAATCTTCAGGGTGATAGATACAGTTAGTTATCAGCCAAAATGGCAGGAATACGATTAGGACAGTCCAAAATTGGAGGCACAAGGCTTTCCCAGAAGTCTGTGGTGAAATAAGCGATGTCATCTTGTCGGAGGTCAGGGCTATCAGCCCTCGTTATTACCTCAGATCCAATTTGTGGGAGGTCGGAGTCATTTGCTCCCGTTAGTACCCCTTGTTGGAGGATTGGGCTTTCCCCTTTGTTTTGGTCATCTGCATCAACCGGTTCTGCTCTCAGTCTTGCTCTGGGGACCAATTTCACTCTGGTGGCATGGATCCAAGTTGGGCTTCCTTCAGTCAACACGGCGGTACGGGTTACGGCCACAATACTTGTTTCTGGACCATAGGTGAAATTCTTGGCCTTCTTATCCTTCGTCAGGTGTTTTACTACCACTAGATCTCCTGGTATAAAAGGGTGGGTGTTTTCCTGTGGAAGAGAAGGAAACTTACAGACAATTTTTTGCTCTATCTCATCTAGTTTAGTTATCAATGTCCTAACATAGTGATCATGTATTTGTTCTAAATCTCCTTCCTGTAAGGCCAGGGGTTTCTTTGCCCATGGGGTGGGAAAGGGTCTTCCCATTAGTATTTCAAAAGGTGACATCCTTAAAGATTTGTGGGGGGTCATTCTAATCTCTGCAAGAATGATGGGTAACACTTCCTTCCATTTGTGGAAGGTTCCTCCAGTAGCCTTCCTTAACTTGTCTTTGAATGTTCTATTCATTCTCTCAACAACCCCTGAACTTTGGGGGTGATATGGGACATGAAATTTCCATTCTATCCTAAGGGCCTTAACTAATTATTGATTAATCTTTGAAGTGAAGGCCGGTCCCTGATCACTGTTTATCTCTAATGGGCATCCCCACCTGGGAATAATATGTTGAGTTAGAATTCTTGCTACTGTCTTTGCATCCTCAGCCTTTGTGGGATATACCTCTGGCCATCGTGAGAACATGTCCACAATAACCAAAGCATATTCCTGTCTTCCTTTGTCACGGGGAATGTGTGTGAAGTCGATTTGGAGATGAGTGAATGGGGTTGTTGGATACTTGAGGTGTTGGTGAACTGCCCGATTAGGGTTGTTAGGATTTGCCCGGAGGCATGTGATGCACCTCTGCACAAACCCAGCTACTAACTTGTCAACGTCTGTAATGTAAAAATCATTTTTAAGCAACAGTAGCGTTGTAGCTTTACTGTTGTGGCCTACCCCATGGTACTGGGCTATAAAAAGTGGTGCACTAGCCTATGGGATGCATGGTTTCCCCTCTTTGCAAATTAGTCCACTCTTTGGACTCTTTTGCAACACTGGATAACACCAGTCATTTAGATCTGTGTCACTTGCCGAGTACTGGAGTTCCACTATCATTTGTGTGTCATCTAACGAGGGTGGTGTTAGTATGGCCATTTGTAGAGTAGCTGGTTTTTGTAGTGCGGCTTCCTTTGCTGTTCTATCTGCCAAGGCATTGCCCCTGGAAATCGGATCTCCGCCCCCCGTGTGTGCCCTACAATGTAGTATGGCTATCTCTGAAGGGAGGTGGACTGCAGCTAGTAGATCATTGATCAACTGGGAGTGAGAAATTCTTTTCCCATCCGCTCCTATGAACCCTCGTCTGGCCCAGATAACGCCGTGGTCATGGACCACGGAGAAGGCATACTTTGAGTCTGTGTAAATGGTGACAGGCTGTCCCTCGAACAACTGGCATGCTCTGGTCAAGGCTATCAGCTCGGCAGCCTGAGCCAGCTGATAGGGGATGGGTTTTGCTTCATGTATGCAGTCAGGTAAACTTACAACGGCATATCCTGCGTTGTATGTGGTGTCGTTTGGTCTTGTGCATGACCCATCCACAAACACAACATGTGAATCTGGTATGGGCAGGGTTGCCATGTCTAGTCTAGGGGAAGTCTCTGTTGTTACAGAAGTCAAACAGTCATGGTCTTGTGGAATGTCATCTGTCTCACCTTTCAATCCCAATAATGCATTTAAGATAGGGGCAGGGCCTGCATTTGGGGAACAGTATCTGATTGACAAGGATGTATTTCCTAAGAGGATGACTTTGTATCCACTTAGACGTTGGGCTGACATATGCTGGGTGTGTATCCCTCTTAGAAGATGGATGACATGATGGGTAGTGTAAAGTGTGGTGGGGTGGCCCAGGGTGAAAACTACTGACATTTCCACCACCATTGCACATGCCGCTAGGGCTCTCAAACAAGCGGGCATACCTTGTACGGAAATTGGCATTACCTTCGAAAAAAAAGCTATGGGTCTAAACTTTCCTCCGTGTTCTTGTGTCAGTACCCCCGCCATGGTTTTACAGTTGTACCTTGCATATAGCTGAAATGGCTTTACATATTCAGGCAGGCCCAAAGCAGGACTACACATCATTGCTAACTTCAACTTTTCAAAAGCGTTTAACATTTCTTGTGACCATATTATATTTTTTGGTTTGTCTGAAGTGTACATTGCCTCAAAATGTTGTCATAGTAAGAACAGTCCGGTATCCACTGTCTGCAGTAATTTATCATACCCAGAAAATATAGCATTTCTTTCTGAGTGATTGGGTTGACCAGGCCCATGACAGATTGGATACGGCTAGGACTGATTTTCCTACTCCCTTGACTGAGGACAAAACCAAGATATTCAACTTCCTCTTTACACCATTGTAACTTTTTGTAACTTTGTGCCCACATTCATATAACCTAACAACGATAAACAATCTTCCCTGCAGGCCTCCTGTGATAGATTACAAACGAGGAGATCATCCACGTATTGTAACAGGATGGAACCTTGGGGGGGGGTGCCAGGGTTTTAATGTAGCTTGGAGGACTATGCTGTACACTACAGGTGAATCAGCATATCCCTGGGGCATACGGCACCAGGTGAGTTGTTGACCCTCGAAGGTGAATGCAAACAGAGGCCTAGTGTCCTCGTGTACTGGTATACTGAAAAAGGCGTTTTTCAAATCAATTACAGAAAAATAGGTGGCTTGTGCAGGGATGGAGGAAAGGAGAGAGGTGACATCTGGCACTATCGGGGCAAGAGGGATGATTAAATTATTTATAGCCCTTAGGTCTTGAACAAATCTGACACTACCGTCTGGTTTGGAAACAGGGTTGATAGGGGTACTATATGCAGAGCAGATAGGGGTCAAGATTCCCTTCTCTAAAAAGTCCTGTATCATAGGTCTGATTCCATCTAGTTTCTCGTTTGACAAAGGGTATTGTTTATGAAACACTGGTTGAGCACCTGGTTTCAGGGTAGCCCGATAGGGGGTACAATCAATGAGACCGGTGTCAAAATCGTTCTGTGACCATATGCCGTTATCAACGGTGAGTAGTTCATCGGAAAGCGGTAGACTGACAAAAATGGGACGGGTTATAGGTATCACCTTAGATTCCACACTGAGTCCGTCCGGACCCGAGTGGATACTAAGTTCTAGTTTTCCAAAAAGATCCCTTCCTAGCAAATTTACCGGACAACCAGGGATAATCTTGAAAACATGATTCATGACAAATGTTCCATCTGGAGTATGGACAGGGAGCAAAGTCGTTTCATAGGTTTTGGTGGTTATCCCATTTATTCCCATTGAAGGATCAGACCTTTTCAGGGGACCTTGGTATTGATCCCTACACAGAACACTGGTATTTGCCCCTGAGTCCACCAACAATTTAACATACCTCCCTTGGACTAGAAGTGCAATAAATGGTGATTCTTCCCAACTGTCAGTGATCTGTGCAAAGGCCTGGGAGCAATCCTCCGGGCCTCGTCAACGTGGGTGTTGAGTCCAGTCTATGTCAAATCTAGGTTGGGTATTTGTCTTGGTCAGGCCAGGGTTCTGGTCTTGGGAATTGGCCCTTCTGTCAGGTAGGGGGCAATTTCTGGCCCAATGGCCGGAACGGCCGCAATTGTAACAAGGTCGGTCCTGTGCGTTTCTATTCATGTGATCCCTGTCCATGTTACTGCGATTAAATGACTGTCCCCTCTCTGGTCTCCTACCTCTGGTTTGTCTATAATTGTCAGGGTTTCTTCTTCCCTGATAATTATGAGTAGAAACAGTGGGTTTCTTTACATCGAAGACCCCTGCTGCTTCTTTTTGGTGGAGATGTTCTTCAAACTGTTTTTCCGTATCAGAGGGCCATGTTGACACAGCTTGTTTAACTGTGAGACTAATGTGTGATGAGAGGTTGCTAATAAAAGTGGAAATGAGCAATTGTTCATTATCCGCTTTTGGGAGACCGGCATCTTCCGTCCAGCATTTCACAAATCTTTTCCAGAATTCAAGTACTCCTTCTCCGGGTTTCTGTTTGCAAGAAACAGCAACAGGGAGGGAGGATCGGGACTTGAAAACTTCTATCATATGTGCCTCTAATTCTACCCACATTTGCTTCTGCCCCTCTTCCGTATTCAAAGGGTAAGTATTTGCAGTTTGCTTTGCGAGGTCCATGATACTGATAGCAGGAACCTTATCCCATTTCCATCCGGAATGGGTTTCTACAATTCCATCAACTATCAGTCTCATATCTTCCTGTGTGAAATTCCTCCCCTTGCATGCCTTCTTTAGATAACTTATGCAACCTTTTGGTGCTATATTGGGTTTGGGGCAATGTTTTAAAATCCTATTAATATCTTCAATATCCATAGGCTTTTTCAATAACTGATCCCCAACCGTCATAAAAGGCATATGGGTCACGTTTCTTGTGGTCCCTGACCGATTACGATTGGGACTGAGAATTTCTCCGAGTCTTGTACTATTTATAAAATCTACCACTGCTGACCCTGTGGTCCCACCACTAGCTCCCCTATTTTCATCTGGATCCTCCCCCTCTGATCCCTCCTGTCCTGAACTGTCGGGTATCAGAACTGAAGGGGCTGAAGTTTGGACTGTTGGTATTTGAACTGTAAGAGTAGAGGATTGCGTGGGCATTGGTTGTTGGGATCCAGGGTGTATTGGGGCAGTAGGAGCGGGACGATTTCGGCTATTTCCAACTACTCCTGAAATTATTTCTTCTTCAGTGAATTGTGGATATAGGGCTTGGTATTTGGGGGGTGGAATGGGGTTTATGCCAGAAGTTCCCTTCTTAATACATAATTTCTCTAACTCATATCTTTTTGAGTGATCTATGGGTTTGGGGCGTTTAGAATTGGGTCTGGGTCTATCATACCAATAGGGGGCACCTTCTAACCATTGCTCCCCCCCATGTCTCATATAATCCTGGTCCCATTGTGGGTCCGGACCATAATATGGCCATGCGCTTTGATCTCCTAAACACAGTCCCTTCACCATATCCAAATGGAACAGGTCATTTGCCCCGTCCCTAGGGAAGGGTGAACAACTGTGTAATCCCTCTGTCCATTCCCGCTATATTATCCACCCAGGGATTAATAAGAAAATAATCCGTGCCTCCTACTCGGGCAACGTATTCTTTGCAGGTTTCTTGGACAATTGGGGGGAGGGTAGGAGGTAATTTTACTATGTTTGGTCCCCATTGGTTCAAACAACGGCGTTCGTCAGTGAGATAAACACACCCTAATCTGTGACCAATTGTAGTATCAACACAATCAAAATCGTCGTGCCAATCACACTGGAAGCACAACCCCACTTTGCTTGGATTAAATATGGTACAAATCTTATTGGGAATTCTAACTATTGCCTCGGATAATAGAATTCTTATAGGTATTATCAATATTTTGCAAAATGTAAGTAACTCGTAGTTCTTTATCTATACATAACTGGCAGGTCATTTGTAGTAGAATATTGATTTTGATATATATTCACAATGAAAATTTATTGCGTTTTGGTGCCTAAGTGCTCAGTCTATGTTACGTGCCAATCGGTATGCAATTTCACTGTATGTTGGCAGATTGCATGCTGATTGTAAGCTAACAGATCTGCCAGACAGAGATCTGTGTGTATGTGTGTGTGGTTCAGCAGACCAGTCTGCGGACAAGCTGTTGGGTGGTGGCAGGCTATGGTTTATTGTGTGCCTGGTGTGTGGGTGTGGGGACAGTGGAAATAGTGATTAACACTGGGATTCAAGCTTACAGGATAGCTGGAGGAACACTAGAAGTGTGTAGTAATTGCTAGACTGTGTCCCAACCCTTAGCGTGCACCAGATTGTATGTAAGATTTGTATCTGCTTGTGTGTGGTCAGCTAGTTGGATTGGGGTGGAGTCTCCCTCTAGTGGTGGTCAAAGATAATGCGGGCTGTGAAGTATCACAGCCAGTCTTACGTGCTTAGTAGAAATTCCTTCTTATTCTTTTAGTTCCTCATATAGCCCCATCACGAGACGCTCGCTTGTGGTTAGAAATTTGCCACTGACAAGTGTGATCGTGACAGGTTGTCTTTCTGGAAAATTTACCCTGCAACCTAAATACTGTTTTACTTTCTTTGGGAGGGATTATTAAAACTAACTTGGCAGATTTTTAAATTCCACTCAGTTATATTAAATACTAAACAAACTTTACATCAAGGACAAATTATACAAATTACACAGACGCCTGGCTCAGTATCACTTGCTTTCATCAACCGTGGGTCATATAGCTTTCGCCTAGCCACGGAGATGGGGCGTCTCATACGTTTGCCAAACACGTCTCAAAGCAGTCCTTGGCTTAGCTCACCTTCTAAGCACCTGTACCGCACAAACAGATAATTTCTTATTACTCTAAAATTCTTAATACTTTAAACAACAATATATTACTTAATACTTTAAACATCAATATTTTAGGCGATCATACCAAGGGTATATCTATGTCTCCCTGAGGCTTATCTTATCTGGACATCTGGACATCCCTAATGTCTTATCCAAAACCCTTAGGCCTCGTACACACGAGGGGATATGTCCGCTGAAAACGGTCCGATGGACCGTTTCAGCAGACATCTCCGCTCGTGTGTATGGGCTAGCGGACAGATTTCTCCACCCGACAGATTTCAAAGCATGCTTTGAAATCCATCCGGTGGAATCTGTCCGCCCGACATGTCTGCTGGTTAGTACACTTACCAGCAGACATGTCGCCCCCCACCGCCGCCGCGCCGCCGCCGCGCCGCCGCCGCGCCGCCGCCGAATGGATTCGGCGCATGCGCGGAAGTGTTTAACTTCCTGGTGCGGTGACGTGGCGGTGACGTGGCGGCGTCAACGTCACCGCCGCGTCACCGCCGCGTCACCGCGCCGTCCGGCGGCGGGGAATTTGATCCGATGGTGTGTACACGCCATCGGATCAAACTCCCGATCGGACATATCCGATGGAAATGGTCCGCGGACCGTTTTCATCGGATATGTCCGATGTGTGTACGAGGCCTTACACGTCGTGTCCTAGACACGATTCTTATCACAGTCCCCGACTGAGAATTATTAGGAATACAGGAATTGATCCGTGCCTTCTGACAGACGAAAGGAGATCCCCTGCACCCCGGAAGAGCCCCCAAACTGAAAGCCCACCCCAAATTGTAAGGTATAAAGTACTGACCCTTGGTATGATGTCCTGTCTGGTACCAGGAGAATGATTTTAGCCCTTGCAGTAACGAGACTGAGACGATAATAGGCTAAATCATTCTGATGTAATATGGCGCGAACAGTTTCTTTTATAAAAGACATATAGAGATTCAAAGGAAATACACAAGTACATGTCTTAACATCATTGGTTAATACACTGTTACTGGGCGGACGCCCCCCTTTTGGGTGATGCTGCTAAAATATCATTGGTTAAAAGTTACCGTTATCTATTGCTTAAGTTAGAACTCGTCTCATGATTAAGGCTGGTATATATGTCAACCGCCACAAACTGGTTATAGAAACCACAAAACTTAGGTCACAAGACATTCAAACTGACTACTACTATATATGGTCATCACAAGAATTGCTCATGTCATTCTGATATACAGACAGCATATATGCAATATATGGACAACTTATGTTAACCCTTAACATCCCCACAGGGCCATTAGCGAGTATGGGCGTTACCTCCACGGCCCAGAGAGTGCCAACACCACCTCGGCCAGGAGGAGGGAGATTTTGGATAGTATCACTGAGCAGGTCAATTCAGCGGGGCAGGGGGAGACACGGACCCGGTCTGGGATTGACAAAAAAATCAATGACCTCCGGCGTCTGGTCAAACAGAAGCTGGCCAGAATGCATGCCCATGCCAGGGGCACAGGAGGGGGCCCACCATGCCGTAATAGGCTGACAGCGGAGGAGTGTGGGGTGGCCCTGACCTTTCATCGGCATTAAGTTGAGGGCCTGCCCGGCTTTGATTCAAGTCCGGAGCCCGTGGTGCCAGGTAAGTTTTTTTTTTTTTAATATCAGGTGTGTAGCATGTGTGGGGGAGGGGGTGAAAGGGAATATGTGGCAAGTGTGTGGATCCTCCAACCTGTGAATGTTTTGTGTCATCCACAGATGTGCAGGAGGATGCAGGGCCATCTGGCCTGACCGCACCAACCCCAGGACAGCAGCCTAATGAGGCCCCCCCAACAAGGCCGGAGTCCGCGGAGGAGGTTCAAGAGGAGCAGGAGAATCATGAGGAGGAGGAGAATCATGAGGAGGAGGAGGAGTCCATGTCAGGCACTGGACGTTTGGTTTTTGAGGACTCTTCCCCTCTGGCTGGCAGCAGGCAGGCCTCCCTAAGGGGGAGCCCCCCCCCCTCCTCCCCCAACATGGCTCCCCTCACAAGGGCCTCCCCTTCTCCCCGGCCACAAGCATCAGCTGGAGGCAGGATGTCATCCCAGACCACCAGGGGGGTGGCCGATCTCCTGCCCGCCACTCTGAGAAGGGACCAGTTCCTCCAGACCCGCCATCTGGGACAGGTCAGCCAGACATTGGTGCGGATGGAGGAGAGCCTGTCCTCCATCAAGGATACGCTAGGGAACCTGGACTCCCACTCCCGGGCTTTCACAACCTGCCTAAACGAACTGCAGACGACATCAGCAGGCGTTGAGCAGGATGTGAGGGCCCTTACCCTGGCTATCCAGGCCAACACGGCAACACTTGGTGCTGCCCTGGACAGAATAGCCGTGGCCTTGGAGGGCAGGCCGCCAGGTGGGCAGAGATCAGGGGCTGCTCCTCCTTCCCCGGTTTTAACCCCTTCCCCATGAGTCTCCCCTGAGAAGCCGGGGGCCGTGGCCGGGGGCGCCCCAGGCGTGGCTCACGCAAAGGGCAATAATTTGTTTTTCCCCTTTTTTTTTTTTTTTGCTGGAAATTTTTTGCTTTTGCAGGTCATTTATTTTATTTTTTTGGTTGTGAATGCTGTGTGAATGTGGGGGTGACATTCCTGTCGGAAAAGGGGTGTCACCCTCAATTTTGGTGGAGAAGGGTTCCCCAGGACCAGGGAGAAGTGATCCCCAGGTCCGTGTGAATGGTGTATGAATGTACAGTGACATAATTGGAGCCTTGGCGTGGCGTTGCTGCTCACAAGTCCTGCATGGTGGACTGGTGCCAATCCAATTTGATGTGGATGTGGGGTGTGTGTGCTAGGGACCACAGTGTTGTGCATGCATGCATTCTCATTGTGCCATGATTAATGTGTATGTTTAACGTGCAAAGATGCCCAATGTGAGCTGTCTCCTGGCTGCTCTTCCCTCAGAAGACGGGGTAGCCTCGGTTAGGGGGGGATTGTCTGGTTCAGGGGTCAGGTCATCACGTAGGTCAATCTGCAGGCCCTTTCTTTCTGCGAAGTTGTGCAGCATGCAACATGCACCGATGATCTGGCACACAAAGTTTGGGGAATACAAGAGGGTACCCCCAGACTTATCCAGGCATCGGAAACGTGACTTTAGGAGGCCAAAGGTGCGCTCCACCACTGCTCGTGTTTGGGCATGTGCTTGATTGTATCTTTCCTCTCCTGGGGTTTGGGGGTTCCGGATAGGAGTCATGAGATGGGGTCCCAGTGGATATGCAGAGTCACCTGTAAGGGAAAAGACAGGAGGATGTTAGTCATGCTTTTGCCCCTTGTGATGTGCATCATGGGAGGGGATAGTCATGCCTGACTCCCATGTCACTCACCAACCAGCCAGGTGTCCTCATACACGTTCTGATCGAATTCCATTCGGATGTGGCATTGATTGTATATGTAGCTGTCATGGCTGGACCCTGGGTGTTTGGCACGGACGTGCCATATGAGGCCTTGGGCATCGACTATCACCTGTACATTGATGGAATGCCAATGCTTCCGATTGCGGTACATGTGCTCTGTCTCCTGGGGGGGCTGGAGTGCCACATGTGTGCAATCAATGGCCCCCACAGTGCGTGGGAATCTGGCAATTCTGTAGAAATCTGTCATTGCCTTCAGTCGCAGGTCCTCAGTGGTGGGTTTGATGATTTGGTTGGCCATGCGGGGACAACCTGGTGCACACATCTGCTCATGGAGGATTGTGACATCCCAGCCACCACTCCACTTGTACGCTGAAAAGAGCCACTGGCAAGGAAATGGAGTGTTGCCAGTACCTTGACCAGTGGCTGCACTGCATGTGAGCGGTGTGTTGGGCTGGTGATGTCCTCCTGCAGGGTTGTGGTTAATTCCAGGATGGCATGAGGGGTGAATCTGAAGAATCGAAACACCTCAGAATCACTCATGCCAAACAGGTCTATGCGGGTGCGGTATATCCTCTCCCGTGCCATCC
Source organism: Rana kukunoris (assembly GCA_029574335.1). NCBI lineage: Eukaryota > Metazoa > Chordata > Amphibia > Anura > Ranidae > Rana > Rana kukunoris. The sequence goes on from CM056049.1 coordinate 81,828,709, forward strand.
TCCGTGCCCTCATCCTTCTTTGTTCATCTAAAGTCAGTAGTATAGCTATGTGCGACGATGCCCCTGGCATGTTGGCATACAGATTGTTGTGCAACACGTGTGACTGCTGAGCTCCTCACTAACAGTGTTGCTTTATCTAACAAGTAGACTTTTTTTCTCTTTTTAGACCAGCTTTTATATGCTCTAATTTTAGACAGGACATTTTGCTGTTGCGCACACTGCGTCGCCTGCGCTGCCCCAACGTTGTTTTTTGGATCCCCGTAAGTCCTTCATTAGCATATTTGACTAGCAAATCAATGGTGTGTCTAGCGCACTTTTGCGCGGACGGATGCGCCAGTCTAACGATTTTTTGCGTATCTCGTTCTGTGGATGCCGCGCAACGAAACGCACGCGCACATTTCGACTTACGCACGCGCATCTCCTGTTGCGCAGGCGTAATCGCTCTGTGAATCTGGGCCAAAGTTTTCACAACTACATCATTAAAAATGATGTTGCCCACACACCATCATTTAAAAAAAATGATCTAGCAAAGCGCAGTGACGTACAACACGTACGACGGCACTATAAAGGGGAAGTTCCATTCGCCTTTGGGCTGCTTTAGCTAATTCAGTGTTGGTAAAAGACAATTCACGCTTTTCTGTCTGTTACAGCGTGATGAATGTGCTTACTCTATTACGAACGGTAGTTTTACCAGAACGAGCGCTCCCGTCTCATAACTTGCTTCTGAGCATGCGCAGCTTCTTTACGTAATTTTAGCCCCCACGCGATCATTTTTTACAACCCGAAAAACGACATAGTTTAAAACGATGTTAAAAAATGCAGCACGTTCGAATTTTTTTTTTTGTCATTTTTCAGAACCTGAAAAATGATTTGTAGCCCACACACGATCATTTTAAATTACGTTTTTGAAAAACAATGTTTTTTTCATGCTGAAAAATGATCGTGTGTACGCGGCATGACACTACTGTCAGGCAAGAGATCACTCCACCTAATAGTAATCGCCATGAGTCTTGGAATGAGTCCCTTGGGCAGGATGTGTTCTGGACAATTTTGTTTAAGGCCGGGTTCACACTACTGCGAATTGGATGCAGGATCTCCACATCCAACACACAATAGCAGGAGAATGTGAATGGCTCTCTATGGAGCCGGTTCACATATCTCCAATGCGGCTCCGGTGCGAATTTGCACAGGAGACCTGTGCGTCTTTTGGTTCGTTTTAGATCTGAATTCAGCCAAAGATTTGTCTGAAATCGGACCTGAAACTGTCAACCACGACACAATGGATCCCTGCTGGGAGCTGCATCGCCATTAGGTGTGAAAGAAGCCTAAATCATGGGACAGTTCTGCAGGATCTGGGATCAGTTGTTAGGTGTGAATGCAAAAACATAAAAAGGCCTTACTGCAGCCATTTTGCTGGTACAAATAAGACTATCAATATGCTTAGTGCTCATGAACGTACAGGAAACATGCTCCCTCAGACCGATAAGCACCCTGGCAGTGTCACTGGCTACAACAAAGGAAGGACCCACAACACAGGCAAGGCGGAGAAAGCCATTTGTAGAGACACTATCATTTTGCCCTTTATGTCCAGGTGACAGTGTCTCTGTAAAGCTTCTATGAGATTATAGTGATTGGGCTTACAGTTACTTTACCGGGTCCATCCTCCTTTATCCGATCGAGGGTTCTGCAATAGGTCAGAAAAGCATCACCATATGTCTCAACGGCGGATCCAGGGGGGGGGGGGCAACAGGGAAATTGCCCCCCCCCCCCCACCCCCCCCCCCCCCCGAGGCAATCATGTCACATTGGCTTTAAAAAAAAAAAAAAAAAAAAAAAAATTTTACCATTTTTTTGAAAACTGCTTTGCGGTGCCTGGACTGGCCATAGGCAAACCTAGCAAATGCCTGTGGGCCCGCGAACGGCCCTCGGCGGCCAGCGGGCCGTATGTCACGTCTCCCCAGCGGTGTACACCGCCAACACAGTGCCAGATAGAGAGAGATCAGCTGGGGTATCATATCCAGCTCTGACACTTCTCCCCTCCCCTTGCTGCCCCCACAGCCAGTAAGAGGAGAGGAGCTGCTTCTACTCCTCCCCCTCCTCTCTTCTTCTCCTCTCGTGTCTGCCCTGCCCACTCTCCCGACGGACACTGTTCTGCTGCCTAAGGTATGTGGGTGGGAAGATTCAAGCCCAGCAATCAGAAAGGAAAGATGGAGTCTGATATCCATCCATCCATCCAGTCAGTCCCTCCTGCCTCTGAGTGAGTATTGAGAGTACTGTACACTGATGTATGGGGTGCCCTTCATTCCCTTCTCTCTCGCTCTCTCTTCACCTTTCTTTCTTTCTTTCTTTCTTTCTCTCTCTCTCTCTCTCTCTCTTTTTTCTCTTTTTTTTTTTTTCGTTTGCACCCCCCCACCAGCTGCCACTGTAGATAGATAGATAATAATCTATCTAGCTATCTATCTACAGTGGCGGCTGGTGCTCAAAATCTTTGGTGGGCGCAAATGAAAAAAAAAAAAAACAATTGCAGCCTCACTGTGCCCATCAAACGCAGCCACTGGGCCCATCAATTGTCACCACTGTGCAATGCCATCAAACGCAGCCACTGTGCCATCAAACACAGCCACTGTGCCATCAAACGCAGCCACTGTGCCATCAATTGTCACCACTGTGCCATGCCATCAAACACAGCCACTGTGCCATCAATTGTCACCTCTGTGCCATGCCATCAAACACAGCCACTGTGCCATCAATTGTCACCACTGTGCCATGCCATCAAACACAGCCACTGTGCCATGCCATCAAACACAACCACTGTGCCATCAATTGTCACCTCTGTGCCATGCCATCAAACACAGCCACTGTGCCATCAAACACAGCCACTGTGCCATCAATTGTCACCACTGTGCCATGCCATCAAACGCAGCCACTGTGCCATTAATTGTCACCACTGTGCCATGCCATTAAACACAGCCACTGTGCCATGCCATCAAACACAGCCACTGTGCCATCAAGTGTCACCACTGTGCCATGCCATCAAACGCAGCCACTGTGCCCTTCAAATGTCGCCACTGTGCCAATTGATGCCCCTGTGTCCTTTAATTGTCGCCACTGTGCCCATCGTCGCCACTGTGCCCATCGTCGCGGCTGAGCCAGAGGGGGCGGCGCTCCGGCGCCCTCTATAGACGCACCGCCGCTGTCTATCTATATATCTATCTATCTATCTATCTATCTATTTATCTTTATCTATCTTCCTTCCTTCTCTTCTTTCTTTCTATCTTTATCTATCTTTCTTGTTTATCTATCTATCTATCTTTCTTTTTATCTTTATCTATCTTTCTTTCTCCCCCCCCCCCGGGCTGCTCAGCCTAAAATGTCCAGGCCTATTTTTTGTCCCAGTCCGGGCCTGCCTGCAGCTGCCGCTGCCGAGTCTCTCACTCTCACTCTCTCATCACCAGGGCCGGTAGGCTGCCTGTCCTGAGGCTGCTTTGAGCTGTAGCTGACTGCAGCGCTCCCCTCTCTCCTGTGTGTATGACATTGGGCATCTCTGGCTGTGTGTGAGAGCTGGATCTGTGTTCGGCTGTGCTGCCTGTGCTAGACCTGCTCGTGTGATAGTGGATGGAGATGGAACACTGATTGAATCAGTGTTTTGTCTATCACACAAGCCCGTCTAGGGGGGACCTTGCTAGAGCACACTGCCCTGCCGAACACAGACCTACAGCTCCTGTTTGTTCCATGACACACGTCGGGAGAGGAGATACCTGCTGTGTGTGATCGAGGTAATGCCATGGTGAGTGCCATGCACAGTGTGGCTGCATTAATAGACAAAAGTGGGGCTGCATTAATAGACAAAAGTGGGGCTGCATTTATAGACAAAAGTGGGACTGGATTCATAGACAAAAGTGGGACTGGATTCATAGACAAAAGTGGGGATGGATTCATAGAAAAAAGTGGGTCTGGATTCATAGACAAAAGTGGGACTGGATTCATAAACAAAAGTGGGACTGGATTCATAGACAAAATTGGGACTAGATTCAAAGACAAAGGTGGGACTGCATTCATATACAAAGGTGGGACTGCATTCATATACAAAGGTGGGACTGCATTCATATACAAAGGTGGGGCTGCATTGATATACAAAAGTGGGACTGCATTAATATACAAAAGTGGTAGTGCATTAATAAACAAAAGTGGGACTGCATTAATATACAAAGGTGGGACTGAATTTTTATACAAAGGTGGGGCTGCGTTCATATGCACAGTGAGGCTGCAATGATTGGCACTGATGAGGCTGCATTGATCTTTTGTACCATGTCTTCAGTCTCTAAACATCCCTTGTACCATGCCTGCAGTCTCTGACCATCCCTTGTACCATGCCTGCAGTCTCTGACCATCCCTTGTACCATGCATGCAGTCTCTGACCATCCCTTGTACCATGCCTGCAGTCTCTGACCATCCCTTGTACCATGCCTGCAGTCTCTGACCATCCCTTGTACCATGCCTGCAGTCTCTGACCATCCCTTGTACCACGTCTGCAGTCTCTGACCATCTCCTGTACCACGTCTACAGTCTCTGACCATCCGTTGTACCATGTCTGCAGTCTCTGACCATCTCTTGTACCATGTCTGCAGTCTCTGACCATCTCTTGTACCATGTCTGCAGTCTCTGACCATCTCTTGTACCATGTCTGCAGTCTCTGACCATCTCTTGCACCATGTCTGCATTCTCTGACCATTTATTGTACCATGTCTGCATTCTCTGACCATCTCTTGTACTATATCTGCAGTCTCTGACCATCTCTTGTACCATGTCTGCATTCTCTGACCATCTCTTGTACCATGTCTGCATTCTCTGACCTTCTCTTGTACTATGTCTGCAGTCTCTGACCATCTCTTGTACCATGTCTGCAGTCCCAGACAATCATCTAGAAACTATGGGATAGATTTATGGCAGTTATACTTAAATATTTTTTACTAGTAATGGCGGCAATCATTGATATTTTAGCGGTACTGCAACATTGCAGCGGACACATCGGACACCTAATTGAGTTCTGTAAGCAACACCTTATTTTCTGGCAGTGCCCCTCCCGAGACTAGACTCTGGATCCGCCCTTGATATGTCTAGGTGTTGTCTTACCAATATAAACACCTATAATCCGTAAATAGTCTAAAGATCTACACATCAGATGATTGTAAGGTTACTTTCACACTGAGGCGCTCTGCAGGCGCTATATCGCTAAAAATAGTGACTGCAAAGCGCCCTGAAAGAGCCTCCTCTTTCACTCCAGCGTGAAAGCCCGAGGGAGCAGTGTCCTGGCAGGACGCTCAAAAAAGTCCTGCCAGCCGCATCTTTGAGGCCATGTAGCTAGCCGCATCTTTGAAGTGCCCCTGCCCATAGAAATCAATGGGCAGCGCCGCCCAACCACCGGCAAAGAGCAAAGCACTGGCTGCAGAGGCGCTTTGCCAGTGGCTTTAACCCTTTTTCAGCCGCTATCGGGAAAATAGCACCGTAAAAACAACGGTAAAGCGTCGCTAAAAATATCAGCGCTTTACCAATGACGGCGCAACGCCTTAGTGTCAAAGTAGCCTTAAGCTCTCAACTATTCCTCATTTTGGCCCATGTTTCCTACTCAGTCATCCTTTATTTGGTTTGAAGTTCAGCCCTGGTTCACACTGACAGCGGGAATGAAATTATGCGAGTTCAACTAAACTCGCGAGTTTTTATTCCCGCATGCCAGTACCGACTTCGGGGGCAGTTACGGAGACATCGGTGCGGGTTTCTGCACAGATGTCAATAGAAATCGCACCCTAAAATCGCCAAAAGTAGTGCAGAAACTACTTTTGGGAATTGCTGAGGCGTCGCATCGATTCAGACACTGCCATTGCCGGCAATTGCCATACGATTTCACATGTCAAATCGCACTCCAAATCGCATCAATGTGAGCCAGGGCTTAAACATCTTTAAAAAAAAATTACTAAGGCTTCACGTACCACGGCGCATCTTTGTGCGGGCGTAGCATATCTTCTTTACGATACGCCGCCGCAACTTAGAGAGGCAAGTGCAGTATTCACAAAGCACTTGCGTCCTAAGTTACGGTGGCGTAGTGTAAATGGGCCGGCGTAAGCCAGCGTTATTCAAAGTAGGCAGGTAGGGGGCGTGTTGTATGCTAATGAAGCGTGACCCCATGTAGATGCATGGCCGAACAAACGGCGCATGCGCCATCCGTGAACGTATCCCTGTGCGCATGCTCAGAATTACACCGGCTAGAATACCTAAGATATGTTGAACACTGCATACGATGTGAGCGTAACTTACGCCCAGGCGCATTCACGTACGCCTTACGTAAACGATGTAAAATTCGACGGTTGCGCCTCATAGAGCAGGGGTAACTTTAGGCCGGACATACGCCTTAAACGGCGTAGCTTACAGTGACGGGCGCATCTATGTTCGTGAATCGGTGTATCTTGCTCATTTGCATATTTTTAATGGGAACGCCGAATGCGTCCAGCGTAATTATGCGCCCACGATACGCCGGCGTAGGCAAGTTACGTCGGACGGCTGAAGCCATGTTTTTTGCCGTATCTTGCTTTGTGGATAGGCGTAAAGATGCGACGGCGCACATTTGAAATTACGGCGGCGTATCTGGAGATACGTCGGCGTAAAGCCTTTGTGGATCCAGGCCTAAAAGTGTACTACTTAACTACAAAAAGTGTTAAAGAAAAGACTGCTACAAAGGTAAGTCTCGTTTATTCTAAAGTATGGCGCATTTTCCCATCAGGGGGACTAACAAGGTCTGGCGCAAGTAGATAAATTCACTAACTTCTATGTTCACACTTATTTAGTGCTTTAGTTGACAAATTAAAAAAAAATGTTGCATAGCTAATGCAAAGACGCATAGAACGTGTGTAATTGATCTATTTCAGGCTTTTACTCTCACCGCCCACTTTCTCAGGTACACCTTGCTAGTGCTGGATTGGACCCCCTTTTGCCTTCAGAACTGTCATAATTCTTTGAGGTATAAATTCAAGGTGTTGGTCCATATTGACATGATAGCATCATGCAGCTGCTGCAGATTTGTCCATGATGCGAACCTCCCATTCCACCACAAATGTGCTTCCATGCTTTTATGTTGTTTACACCAAACTCTGACCCTACCATCTAAATGTCACAGCTGAAATCGAGACTCATCAGACCAGACATTGGCCCAGATTCAGGTACATCTGCGCATTATTGGACCGGCGTAGCGCACCGCCTTTACGTTAGACTTGCGCAATTTTGTCGCATAATCACCCTATTCTCGTAGCTTTTGCACAGGAAATTGCGCATACGTAACGTTTTTTCAGAGGCGTAAGGAGGAGTAATACAAATTGGGAAGGACGTGGGCGTGTTACATTGAAATGAGCCGTGACCCCATGCAAATGAAGGGCCGGCCGGCCGGCTCGCGCATGCACGCTTGAAGGAGACCATGTCAGCTCCGCTGTGCGCATGCTCACAACTCGGGAGCGGCGCAATCAGTGAAATTGGAAATGGACTAGGGCAACGTTGTGAACTACGCAGACAGCATAAATAGACACACACAAACGCACTTGCATTGCAAAAGTACATCCCTTTGTCCCTTCCCATTTAACCAAGTGCTTTTGTCCTGTTGTTCGTTGCGGTGTGTTTTGTAGTTGTCAGATTAGTGTTCTGTGTGATCAAGTGTTTGTTAGTAGATTTTTGAAAGTGGTTTTTGATAAGTGTTTGAGAGACTGTTTGTTTGATTGATATATTTGTGTTTGTTTCTTTTCCTGCTGTATTTTTGTTTTGTTTTTTGGTGACTGTTTCTTGCTGAGTAGTTTTCTCTCTGTGTGTGTTTTTTTTTGATTGGTTGTGCTTGTTTGTGTGCGTGAATTTTGTTGACTGGGACTGAGTTTTTTTGGAAGGATGACTGAGAGAAAACGCAAGCTGAATTTTACAGTTGTGGAAAAACAAATTCTTGCCCGGGCCATTAGCGAGTATGGGCGTTACCTCCACGGCCCAGAGAGTGCCAACACCACCCCGGCCAGGAGGAGGGAGATTTTGGATAGGATCACTAACCAGGTGAATTCAGCGGGGCAGGGGGAGACACGGACCCGGTCTGGGATTGACAAAAAAATCAATGACCTCCGGCGTCTGGTCAAACAGAAGATGGCCAGAATGCATGCCCATGCCAGGGGCACAGGAGGGGGCCCACTATGCCGTATTAGGCTGACAGCGGAGGAGCGTGCGGTGGCCCTGACCTTTCATCGGCATGAAGTTGAGGACCTGCCCGGCTTTGACTCAAGTCCGGAGCCCGTGGTGCCAGGTAAGTTGTTTTTTTTTAATATCAGGTGTGTAGCATGTGTGGGGGAGGGGGTGAAAGGGAATATGTGGCAAGTGTGTGGATCCTCCAACCTTTGAATGTTTTGTGTCATCCACAGATGTGCAGGAGGGTGCAGGGCCATCTGGCCTGACCGCACCAACCCCAGGACAGCAGCCTAATGAGGCCCCCCCAACAAGGCCGGAGTCCGCGGAGGAGGTTCAAGAGGAGCAGGAGAATCATGAGGAGGAGGAGAATCATGAGAAGGAGGAGGAGTCCATGTCAGGCACTGGACGTTTGTTTTTTGAGGACTCTTCCTCTCTGGCTGGCAGCAGGCAGGCCTCCCTAAGGGGGAGCCCCCCCCCCCTCCTCCCCCAACATGGCTCCCCTCACAAGGGCCTCCCCTTCTCCCCGGCCACAAGCATCAGCTGGAGGCAGGATGTCATCCCAGACCACCAGGGGGGTGGCTGATCTCCTGCCCGCCACTCTGAGAAGGGACCAGTTCCTCCAGACCCGCCATCTGGGACAGGTCAGCCAGACATTGGTGCGGATGGAGGAGAGCCTGTCCTCCATCAAGGATACGCTGGGGAACCTGGACTCCCACTCCCGGGCTTTCACAACCTGCCTAAATGAACTGCAGACGACATCAGCAGGCGTTGGGCAGGATGTGAGGGCCCTTACCCTGGCTATCCAGGCCAACACGGCAACACTTGGTGCTGCCCTGGACAGAATAGCCGTGGCCTTGGAGGGCAGGCCGCCAGGTGGGCAGAGATCAGGGGCTGCTCCTCCTTCCCCGGTTTTACCCCTTCCCCATGAGTCTCCCCTGAGAAGCCGGGGCCGTGGCCGGGGGCGCCCCAGGCGTGGCTCACGCAAAGGGCAATAATTAGTTTTTCCCCTTTTTTTTTTTTTGCTGGAAATTTTTTGCTTTTTGCAGGTCATTGGCATCGACTATCACCTGTACATTGATGGAATGCCAATGCTTCCGATTGCGGTACATGTGCTCTGTCTCCTGGGGGGGCTGGAGTGCCACATGTCAATGGCCCCCACAGTGCGTGGGAATCTGGCAATTCTGTAGAAATCTGTCATTGCCTTCAGCCGCAGCTCCTCAGTGGTGGGTTTGATGATTTGTTTGGCCAAGCGTCTGAGGATTGCAGGGACAACCTGGTGCACACATCTGCTCATGGAGGATTGTGACATCCCAGCCACCACTCCACTTGTACGCTGAAAAGAGCCACTGGCAAGGAAATGGAGTGTTGCCAGTACCTTGACCAGTGGCTGCACTGCATGTGAGCGGTGTGTTGGGCTGGTGATGTCACCCTGCAGGGTTGTGGTTAATTCCAGGATGGCATGAGGGGTGAATCTGAAGATGCGAAACACCTCAGAATCACTCATGCCAAACAGGTCTATGCGGGTGCGGTATATCCTCTCCCGTGCCATCCTCCGTGCCATCCTCCGTGCCCTCATCCTTCTTTGTTCATCTAAAGTCAGTAGTATAGCTATGTGTGACGATGCCCCTGGCATGTTGGCATACAGATTGTTGTGCAACACGTGTGACTGCTGAGCTCCTCACTAACAGTGTTGCTTTATCTAACAAGTAGACTTTTTTTCTTTTTAGACCAGCTTTTCTATGCTCTAATTTTAGACAGGACATTTTGTTGTTGCGCACACTGCGTCGCCTGCGCTGCCCCAACATTGTTTTGTGGATCCCCGTAAGTCCCTCATTAGCATATTTGACTAGCAAATCAATGGTGTGTCTAGCGCACTTTTGCGCGGACGGATGCGCCAGTCTAACGAAATTACGATTTTTTGCGTATCTCGTTCTGTGGATGCCGTTTAACGAAACGCACGTGCACATTTCGACTTACGCACGCGCATCTCCTGTTGCGCAGGCGTAATCCCTCTGTGAATCTGGGCCATTGTTTTTCCAATGTTCTATTGTCCAATTTTGGAGAGCGAATTCTAGCCTCAGTTTCCTGTTCTTATCTGACAGGAGAGGCACTCATGTGGTCTTCTGCTGCTGTAGCCCATCTGCTTCAAGGTTTGATGTGTTGTGTGTTAAGAGTAGGGATGAGCCAAACCCCCCGCCCATTCGGTTAGCACCATAACCTTGGAACGGACCGATTGTTCACGCAAAACTTTAGAACCCCATTGAAGTCTATGGGACTCGAACATTCAAAATCAAAAGTGCTCATTTTAAAGGCTAATATGCAAGTTATTGTCGTAAGATGTGTTTGTGGACCCGGGTCTTGCCCCAGGGAACATGTATCAATGGAAAAAAAGTTTTAAAAACTGACGTTTTTTCGGGAGCAGTGATTTTAATGATGCTTAAAGTGAAAAAAAAATTGAATAACTCCTTTAACCACTTAAGACCCGGACCAATACGCTGGCAAATGACCCAAGGGGTTTTTGCGATTCGGCACTGCGTCGCTTTAACAGACAATTGCGCGTCGTGCGACGTGGCTCCCAAACAAAATTTGCGTCCTTTTTTTCCCACAAATAGAGCTTTCTTTTGGTGGTATTTGATCACCTCTGCGGTTTTTTATTTTTTGCGCTATAAACAAAAATAGAGCGACAATTTAAAAAAAAATGCAATATTTTTTACTTTTTGCTATAATAAATATCCCCCAAAAATATATAAAAAAACATTTTTTTTCCTCAGTTTAGGCCGATACGTATTCTTCTACATATTTTTGGTAAAAAAAATCGCAATAAGCGTTTATCGGTTGGTCTTCGCAAAATTTATAGCGTTTACAAAATAAGGGATAGTTTTATTGCATTTTTATAAATTTTTTTTTTTTTTTTACTATTAATAGCGGCGATCAGCGATTTTTTTCGTGACTGCGACATTATGGCGGACACTTCGGACACTTTTGACACATTTTTGGGACAATTGTCATTTTCACAGCAAAAAATGCATTTAAATTGCATTGTTTACTGTGGAAATGACAGTTGCAGTTTGGGAGTTAACCACAGGTGGCGCTGTAGGGAATGTGTGCCCTAATGTGTGTGTTTACAACTGTAGGGGGGTGTGGCTGTAGGTGTGTGTGACGTCATCGATCGCGTCCCCCTATTACAGGGATGACGCGATCGATGCTCCGGCCACAGAGAAGCACGGGGAAGCCGTGTGTACACACAGCTCTCCCCGTTCTTCCGCTCCAGGGACGGATCGCCGCACTGCAGCGGCGATCGGGTCCGCGAATCCCGCGGTCCCGGTCCTGGAGCTTCGGACCGGGTCGCGACCCCGACCCACGGCTGGGTACTAAAACCAACGTATATATACGTTGATGTGCCCAGCCGTGCCATTCTGCCGACGTAAATTTGTGCAGTAGGCGGTCCTTAAGTGGTTAAATATCGTACCTGCTGGGTGTCTATAGTATGTCTATAGTAATTATAAAACCACTACCACTACCATACAGATCCACTTTGCACATGGACACATAAAGTCGCATGACAAGTCGTACAAGTGTGACTGGAGCCTAAAGGCATGCAGACCCTGACACTTACCTCATTAGAGTACTGCAGGTGCAGCAGCTGATTTATAATGATAAAATCACTCCCATACAGATCCACTTTCCACATGGGCACAGATATACAAACAGCTATTTCTTCAGAATAACAAAAGGTAGGAATCAGCAACAAAGTTTGCCAAAATCCTTGCAATATACATAGAACACCCAGAGGGGTGCTTACAATCTAAGTTCCCTATTTTCTCATTGCTGCACTGTATTTTTATCAAAACCCAGTGAACAAAAATATGGAACTGTGAAATCACAGAATAAAAAAGAAGTGCACTAGGTACTTGTGGTCCAACCTCTGAAGAAGAAGGGCTGCGATCCATGAACCACCTGGGACGTACAGCTCCTGACTGGCGAAAATAACTCTAGTCCACCTGGCTGAAACCAGGCAGACTCCAGTCCCTAGGGTCCAAGAGAAGCCAGTCTTCCAAGTTAATAGGTGAGACCTGTCCCGAAGAGGGATGCCAGTTAGGGGAAGTTAAATGACCCATGAAGTTTTGAAGGTTACAAGTCCTTCTGCGGAAATCAGTGCAGGCCCTGCAACCTGCACCCTCCGCCTCTGCGGAGCCAAAAGTAACCAATTCACATGACCAATGCAAGTACTCATGCAATCAAAAGGTAAAATTGAATGCTTTTTGGTCAGTATAGAAATTGCTCCAGAGCTAGCCAAAATGCATGCCTAGGAAGCGCAGTACAAGAGCAGCATCGTTAGTGATGGGACTAGGTGACAGTGACAGAAGGGTCCAAAATCCATCCTTGGTACACCACTCTTAGGTGGCACATCGCCAGGAGATTCTTTCATTCCCCAGCCCCTGGCCAGACAAAGGCAGCCTCCATCCCTACAAGAAGACTTTGGCATTTAGGGAGACTCCTGCCTACAACCGGGGACAAGCCTGGTAAATCAACCCAGGAGGAATGGATACATCCCCACTACCCACCTATTACATCAGGAATTACTAATTGCCATCCCGTCTGCATAGGACAACAGTGTTCTGTCCCCAAAACTGATAAAACAGATACTACACCTGATCTTAGCCAGAATTGTGTCAAATAGTGATGCATAAATACCAATATTAGGGTATAGGTAGTGTTCTGTAGACTAAAATTAATAAGAACAGATACTACATTTGACCCAAAAAGTGATGCTCACATACCCATACTAGGGCCAATTAACACATCAGCATGTCTTTGGAAAGTGGAAGGAAGCGAAATACCCGGAGGAGTCCCATGCAAGCATTGGAGGAACATGCAAACTCCATGCAGGTTCCTGGCTTGGATTAAAACTAAAACTAAAATGGTCATAATGCTGCAAAGCACAACTAAAAACAGGACCTTGGCTATTTTCTGTCTAATGTCTCTGCAAAAGAAGATCACAAGTTTTGAATTGTGGTGCTAAAAAGAAAATCAGCTGGACTGACGTGATCACAAATAAAGATGTGCTCCAAAGAATGAAGCAAAACCACATCTGTAGAAGAATCTTTTTAGGCATTTCACAAGAGAGGAGGTATGCAAGATTATGGAAGAGACCAAGCTAAAAAAATGATAAAGGAGAAGAACATGTTTGGTGGAGGACATCCAGGAAATAACCTGGAAAAATAGATGGTGGAAGCAAGGTTCCAGGCTTGAAGTTTGCCAAAGACCATACATACATGGTCATGGTAGTGCTATTTGTTATAATACACCAAAACTTCCATCCAACCTCTACATTGCTGCATTTTCTATTTTAAAAAGTCAGTATAAAGGAATAGTATTGATTAAAAAATGCAATTGAGTGTCGTTGGAAGGCAACATGATTTAATGTCATATTTATGGTATTTCACCCCCTGGATGATACAGGCAGATGGCCCCCAAGTTGGAATGTAACCAATTACGCCTCTAACTTTGTATAACAAAAGCCTGGCTCCTGTCCGGTTAGTGCAATAAGATGGAAATCATTGATTACCACTCTGCAAGCAATCTTCAAAGAGAGCCATGGGTGCCAAGAGGATTGATGACAGTGGGTGACGAAGATCAAAGGAGCAACAAGGACCTAGAGATGATACATGGACAATGCTGCCCCTAGAGGCCAATACAGCAGGACGAGGAAAAAAGGTATATACAATAGTATATATAACACCGCGCTGTTCAAAATAAAAATATAAGCAGCCAACACTACAAAATAGATCAATTTTGGAAACATATAAGACAAAGAAAAAAAGTGTAGCGCTAAAACTAAGCAGAGACTACTAGTTATGTAGCTCTTTTAACAACTAAAGATGTCCATGTATATGAAGAAAAGTTCAAAATAACAATCCGGAAACTTCTAATCACCACAGATAGTGACTCAATGGATAATGTGATAAATATAAGGGGATCTGCCACCAATAAAACGAAACCTTTGAAGGCTTACCGGAAGATGAGGATCTGAATAAGCGTATACTCATCAGATCTAAAAAGAAACAAACAAATATCCTCGATCCAAGTGTGTTTAAGAACTCCTGGGATATCGTCATGGGTGAAGTGATGAATCCACGGGAACCATTTGATTGGTTTCAGGTGAAAAAAACTCGGGTGAAGTGATTACCATATGAGGTAATAGTAGCCAAAGGAAAAAATAAAAGTGCACATAGCGTGATTCTTTCTCTACTGAACTCCACTGATGTGACTGAACCTGCCCTGCCTCAGTCTCTCCCCCTTGTCACATGACCGGAAGGAAGGAGGAAGGAATTGTTCCATACACAGTGTGTCGACGTTCTATGCATTGGATTGCCCACTGGCAGCTGCTAAAGCCATTCGAGGTCTGTGTGCCGTGTCTGATGAGACCTATCCTGATCCTGTCCGTGTGGTGTCTGTGGGAATTCCTGTGGAGGACCTTCTGGCCGACCCCTCAAGTCCGGCTGGTTCAGTCACATCAGTGGAGTTCAGTAGAGAAAGAATCACGCTATGTGCACTTTTATTTTTTCCTTTGGCTACTATTACCTTGATATGGTAATCACTTCACCCAAGTTTTTTTCACCTGAAACCAATCAAATGGTTCCCGTGGATTCATCACTTCACCCATGACGATATCCCAGGAGTTCTTAAACACACTTGGATCGAGGATATTTGTTGAAGCTTTTTAGATCTGATGAGTATACGCTTATTCAGATCCTCATCTTCCGGTAAGCCTTCAAAGGTTTCGTTTTATTGGTGGCGGATCCCCTTATACTTATCACATTATCCATTGAGTCACTATCTGTGGTGATTAGAAGTTTCCGGATTGTTATTTTGAACTTTTCTTCATATACATGGACATCTTTAGTTGTTAAAAGAGCTACATAACTAGTAGTCTCTGCTTAGTTTTAGCAATACAGCAGGACGGACAGTAATGTAATCTATTGAGGAGGACGATTTAGACTGCCTCTTTATCACAGAAAGCTGGCTAACAGCGGACTGCAACACCATTCTAGGAGAACTGGTACCAGAGAATTATCGCATTCTTCTAACAGAAAACAGAGTGGGGCAAATAGGGGGAGGCCTTGCGGTGAGCCACAAGACACACCTCTCTGTCACTAAACCAGTCCTTCAGAACTCACTTCCATTCATGGAAACCCTCACTCTGCAACTGCAAACTAGCCCCCAGTACACTGTCCACATATTACTCTGCTATAGACCTCCTGGACCAAAAACCCATCTACTCATGTCATTGACAATATTAATCTCCACTTATACCCTAAACACCAAACACCTCCTGCTCCTCTGAGATTTCAACCTCTGGGCCAACTCCTCACAAGACCCCGTCGCCGACGCCTGCATTGACCATTTGGAAGGATTAGGTCTGCAGCAACTAGTATGTAAGGCCACACATGCTTCAGACTACACGCTCGATCTCATTTTCAGACAAGATCTGGAAATTAACATTTCGAAAAATGAGCCCCTACCATGGACAGATCACCATGCAATTAAATTCTTAATCACTACAAATACCCCCGAAAAAAAGACGATAAAACCATTGACAACACACTGGACTAGATCTCAAAAAAAGCTCCACTCGGAACTCTTCAAAATCACATTAACCACTTAAGGACTGGACCAATATGGTGATAAATGACCCAAGGGGTTTTTGCGATTCGGCACTGCGTCGCTTTAACAGCCAATTGCGCGGTTGTGCGACGTGGCTCCCAAACAAAATTCGCGTCCTTTTCTTCCCACAAATAGAGCTTTCTTTTGGTGGTATTTGATCGCCTCTGCGATTTATTTTTTTGCGCTATATACAAAAATAGAGCGATATTTTTGAAAAAAAATCAATATTTTTTACTTTTTGTTATAAGAACAATCAAATAAACTAAATTTTAGTCAAACATTTAGGCCAAAATGTATTTAGCCACATGTCTTTAGTAAAAAAAAAAAATCGCAATAAAAAAAAATAGCTACCTAGCGGGAACAGCGACACTAATACAGCGATCAGAAAAATGATCGCTTAGTGACGCTGGCAATAGGGAGTGAAAGGGTTAACTAGGGCGGTGATCAAGGGGTTAAAACTTTATATGGGGGGGTACGGGGGCTACCCTGAACCTAACACTAACTGCCTGTCACACTGACACTAAATGCAGTGATCAGTACATATATGATCACTGCATTCAGTGACACTGTGACAGGGGGGTGGGGGGGTGATCGCAAGGGGTTAATGTGCCTATGTGTACTGGTGTCAGTGTAGTGTTGTGCAGACTTACTGTGTGATGTAATCTCTCCTCATCGGCGGTTGAAAATACCGCTGAGAGGAGAGATTACATCACTTCCCCCTTCCTGTGTTTACACAGGAGGAGGAAGTGACACGCAGGGGGAGCGCGCGGATTGGCTGGGAGCGATCCGGAGGGGGCGGACAAAAACGAACAACCGCCCCCTAATCCCGGATTGCTCAGACAGCCACTGGGACGGACCGCCGCAGGAACCGGGGGGGGGGGGGGGTCCCGATCGGACCCCCGACCCACGTCTAGGCAGGGACGTACAGGTACGCCAATGTGCCTGTACGTGCCATTCTGCCGACATATTTGTACATGCGGCGGTCCGCAAGTGGTTAAAGAACAAAATAAAAACAATCCAAGAAAATCAAACAGCCACAGAAACCCTTTACGCCATCAACAAGGTTCTACTAGAGTCAGCAGACATAGTAGCGCCTAAACGCAAAACTTGCATCCGAAAAAACAAACGTTGTTGAAACAAGAGCGTAGAAGAGCGGAAGCAGCTTGGAAAATAAACTCTTCAGAGGAAAACCACACCATTTCTAAGATAATAACAAATAAATACCACAAAGAAATCTTTAAAGCCCAAAAAAATTATTTCTCCTATATCATCATAAATGCCCTAAATCACCCGGACCATGAACCCAGTCTGCCTAGAGGCCCTGAATTCTGACTCTCAAGAATTTTGCAACAAATTATCAGATTATTTCATTAACAAAACCCTGCCTAAATCACAAAGCAAATACCCACATAAAACCGTCGCAAACAACTACTTTCACTCTAAAACCCATTTCCATCGTTGCCACAAAAAACATCATCAGTGCTCTGCGGAACAGCACAGCACCCAATGATATCCCCACTACTGCAAGATTGTGCCGATATTATGGCACCAGCTATCACGCAGCTTATAAACCAATCATTCAAGGAGGGCATGGTGCCAACCTTGCTGAAACAAGGCATAATTAAACCAATTCTAAAAAAAACACCCTCGACCCCAAAGACCCTAACCACCGTCGGCCCATAACAGCCCTAAATGTCTTCTCCAAGGTAATGGAGAAAGAAGTTGTACAACAGCTACAACATCATTTAGATACCCATAAATTACTCGATCCGTTTCAATCGGGTTTCCGTCCTGGCCACGAGACAGAAACAGCACTTCTCAAAATTTGGGATGATGCTCTCGAGGCAGCAGATGAAGGAGAATCTTGTCTTCTAGTACTGCTGGATCGAGGTGCAACATTTGATACTGTAGACCACGAACTACTACTGACTCGGCTAGCTGAAGTAGCCAGAGTTGCGGACAGTGACTTATCTCGGTTCTCCTCTTTCTTGGAAAACCGATCACAAATAGTGAAACTTGGGCCTTTCACTTCTGAAAAACGTATGGTGTCATGCGGAGTCCCTCAAGGATCCCCTTTGTCACCTGTTTTGTTCAATATCTAAATCCGCCCTCTCTTTGAAATCATCAGTAACCAAAAGTTACTGTACCATTCTTATGCAGATGACACACAACTGTATTTCCGCATCTGTAACAAAAAGGATCAATTTCTCGGACTAGAGAAATGCCTTACTTTGATAGAAAATTGGATGTCCAAAAGTTACCTCAAACTCAACGGTTCAAAAACAGAACTTCTACTGTTTCACGCCAAGCAAAATAATCAAACTGCAACAACATGGACACCCCCGCCCATTCTGAGTAAAACCATTACCCCTAGCACCAAAGTTAAGTCTCAGAGTCATTTTTGACACCTACATGACAATGGATGCACAAATAGGGTCAGTAGTCAGCGGGGCGCATCATCTGCTGCGCCTACTACGCAGACTCAGTCCCTTTATCCCAAAAAAAGACATAGCAGTCGTAGTGGGAACAATTATCAACTCCAGACTGGACTATGCAAATGCCCTTTATCTCGGACTCCCCAAATACCAAATCTCTCGTCTGCAAGGCGTTCAAAATACGGCCGCTTGACTCGTGACTGGGAAAAAAACATGGGACTCAATCTCACCTTCACTGAGATCCCTTCATTGGTTGCCAGTAAAAGACAGAATTACATTTAAGGCACTCTGTCTAACACATAAGTGTGTTCAAGGAAATGCCCCCCATTATCCATGCGAAAAACTAAAAGCTCACAAGATCAAAAGATCACCACCTCAATCTAGAGACATGCCTCTCTTTGATAGAGGACTGGATGACAAAGAGTTACCTTAAACTCAACGGAGCGAAAACAGAACTTCTCCTGTTTCACGCCAAGCGTAGGAATCCACCTGCAACAACATGGACACCCCCGCCCATTCTGGGCAAAGTCATCTCCCCTAGTCATTTTTGACTCCTATATGACAATGGATGCACAAATAGGGTCTGTAGTCAGTGGATCCCACTATCTGCTGCGCCTACTATGCAGACTTACTCCTTTCATCCCCAAATAAGACCTAGCGGTCGTGGTGGGAGCAATTGTTAACTCCAGACTGGACTATGCAAATACCCTTTACCTCGGACTCCCCAAGTACCAAATCGCTCGTCTGCAAGTCGTTCAGAACACGGCCACCAGACTTGTGACTGGGAAAAAACCCTGGGAATCAATCTCACCTTCACTGAGAGCCCTTCACTGGCTGCCAGTAAAAGACAGAATTGCTTTTAAAGCACTCTGTCTAACGCATAGATGTATCCTTGGGAATGCTCCCCATTATCTATGCGAAAAAATAAAAGCTCACAATCCCAATCGCGTTCTGCGATCCACCAATCAAAACCAGCTCCAGATTCCGAAAGCCAACTACAAGTCCAAAGGAGAAAGAAGATTTGCGATCCAAGGTCCCAGACTATGGAACGCTTTACCAACCAGCATTCGGTTGGAGGTGAATTACTTAGCGTTCAGGAGAAAGATCAAGACTTGTCTCTTTTGATATCAAAGGAGACAGGAACAACAAGCGCCCAGAGGCGATTTAGTTTGCATGTGCCGCGCTATATACGTTTTCATCCATTCAACCCCAATCGCGTTCTGCGATCCACCAACCAAAATCTACTCCAGCTACCCAAAGCCAGATACAAGTCCAAAGGAGAACGTAGATTTGCAGTCCAAGGACCCAGATTATGGAATGCGCTACCAACCAGCATCCGGTTGGAGGTGAACCACCTGGCCTTCAGAAGAAAAATCAAAACCCACCTCTTCTGAGACTCTCTTAAAGAATGGATACCAAGCACCCAGAGGCGATTCAGTTTGCATGTGTTGCGCTATATAAGTTTTTCACTCACATGGACAATGCTGCCCCTAGAGGCCAATACAGCAGGACGGACAGTAATGTATCTATTGAGGAGGACTGCCCCGTGAACACTTTGATTCGTCCAAAAATTTAGGTGGGTATGGACGGTGTGTGATTGAGGTTTAAAAAGGGCTGACTGAAACCCAGAGCCCACTTTTGCCATCCTGAGATGGGAGGACAATATGTGTTTTGTCATACAGTGATTCAATGCAAAGTGTTGATGTTAGAATAAGTTTATTAGTAAAAATCTTAAATTCATGTTTACAAATTTACTACATGTAATAAACCCTTAATGAAAGATTCAATGCAATCGTAAAAAAAGCTATAGCATGTTAGTATAGAAATGGAGCTAATATTATGAGTCAATAAACAATACAATAAATACAAAATGAGCAAAAAATGCATGTGTGGATGTTAAGAATACAACGCATGTTGATAATAAAACGTTTGCATCTAAGGGCTCAACGCATTTCGTGGGATTTCGAATAATCAGGGGGAAGTGCATTGTGCATAACTATAAAAGATATAAAATAGTATTATGATCTCAGGGTGGTTCCCTAGGCAGGGTCATACACAAACGGGCAGATCAGGAACAGATGCAGGATCTGGGGCAAAGTCGGCGTACAGGCGGGCTGCGAGGTAACCAGAGGAGTAAACAGAAGCAGAGTCAAAGGCAATATGTTCTTTTACAATGATAAATAATAAATCTATGACATGGTATTCAAACTATATAACATGAAGACCTTAATGAAAGATTTCTGAGACTTTATGTAAAGTCTTAAACTTTTGCAAGTTCTTTTAGCTAAAGACAAGCAAATCCTGGAATACACTTCAAGTAACACTGTACTTCTCAATGCAGTTCTCTGACAAGAGAAATATGCTATTTTTCGACTAGGGGGCACTGCAGAGTAAAGGCTCCAGGTTAGTTAGCTTGTGGGCTCCATCTTGTACCTCATAGGCCACGTACACACGATCGGTCAAAACCGATGAAAACAGACTGAAGGTCCGTTTCATCGGTCCAAACCGATCGTGTGTGGGGCCCATTGGTCAGTTATCCTTCGATCAAAAAAAAGAGAACTTGCTTTAAAATCTAACCGATGGACGCCTAACCGATAGGTCAAGACTGATCGTTAGTATGCAAAAGCATCGGTTAAAAAGCTGCACATGCTCAGAATC
This sequence comes from Rana kukunoris, assembly GCA_029574335.1. NCBI lineage: Eukaryota > Metazoa > Chordata > Amphibia > Anura > Ranidae > Rana > Rana kukunoris. Next base: position 81,849,671 of record CM056049.1, read on the forward strand.
AAGTCGATGCATGCTTGGAAGCATTGAACTTCCTTTTTTTAGCACATCGTTGTTTTTTACGTCACCGCGTTCTGACACGATCGTTTTTTTTAACCCATGGTGTGTAGGCACATCATACCATCAGTCAGCTTCATCGGGTTTACCGATGAAAAGGTCCTTATGACCGCTCTCATCGGATGGACTGATCGTCACCGTCACGTCACCAGGAAGTAAAACACTTCCGCGCATGCGTCGAATCCATTCGACGCATGCGCGGGGCAGATATGTCTGCTGGTTAGCGTACTAACCAGCAGACATGTCGGACGTAACGGTTCCAGCAGACAGATTTTAAAGCATGCTTTAAAATTTGTCTGCTGGAAAAACCCATCTGTCCGCCCGTACACACGATCGAATCTATCTGCTGAAGCGGTCCGTCAGACCGTTTCCAGCAGATAGATTCGATCGTGTGTACGCGGCCTTACAGGTGGGCAATTTTTGGGATACAGTAGATGATAGTTTCTGTCCTCTCGGGCTTTAATTGACAGGTAAGAGAGTATATTTGTCTGACTATTAATGCTCCCCATCATCACAGCATAATATTTTCATATCAGGGCTCAAAATTTCAAGTCTTGAGCCACTAGCCAGGCCTCAAGGATTACTCGCCACCAGTTTCCCCGCCAAACCCAACCCTGCCCTGCCCCTAATTCTGCCGCTTATCACGCCCTCTATAATTATCTCATGAAATGACACTTAAATGTTTCATGCAGAATTAAGTTACAAAAATAAATATTAACAACTTTATTAGTTTCCCTCATTACAGCCTCACCTGTGCCCACCACTGCAGCCTCACCTGTGCCCACCACTGCAGCCTCACCTGTGCCCACCACTGCAGCCTCACCTGTGCCCACCACTGCAGTCTCACCTGTGCTCACCACTGCAGCCTCACCTGTGCTCACCACTGCAGCCTCACCTTTGCCCACCACTGCAGCCTCACCTGTGCCCACCACTGCAGCCTCACCTGTGCCCACCACTGCAGTCTCACCTGTGCTCACCACTGCAGCCTCACCTTTGCCCACCACTGCAGCCTCACCTGTGCCCACCACTGCAGCCTCACCTGTGCCCACCATTGCAGTCTCACCTGTGCCCACCACTGCAGCCTCACCTGTGCCCCCCATTGCAGCCTCACCTGTGCCCCCATTGGTGGCCAGATCATGACAGGAGAAAGAGGAGAGCTGCAGGATCACTGAGCGGTATAGCCCACTATAACAGCTTACATTGACCTTTTCATTTGCTCCGTTCGCTCTCACACATCCCCCATTCTTTATAAACTCCCCTCCATTCTTCACAAATTCCCCCCCTCCACACTTCAGAAACTTCCTCCATTCTTTATAAATTCCCCCCTCCATGCTTCAGAAACTCCCTCCATTCTTTATAAGTCCCCCCCTCCATGCTTCAGAAACTTCCTCCATTCTTTATAAATTCCCCCTCCATGCTTCAGAAATTCCCCCCTCCACGTTTCAGAAATGCCCCCATTCTTTATAAATCCCCCCATGCTTCACAAAACCCCCCCCTCTTTTTCACAGCT